>NJRP01000289.1:43362-67595 GCA_003063835.1 Aphaenogaster floridana
CAATGTATTTGCAAGGTTCTGTGCTGTATGGGTTATTGGCTTATCTCTCGATTTAAATTGTTTATGCATATATGCGGTCTTATCCTAATTAATATTTCTTTGTTATTTCATGTAAACTTAATTTACAAATAGAATATTAAATTTATTTGATAATCCATATTATAATTGTTTTGAATGATCTAACTTTAAAAAATTATGACATTCTAATTTAATATAAATAATGTTTTTCAAAATTAACTTTTAATTTAACTTAAGTTAATTTAACGTAACTTTTAACTGACAATGAGTTAGTTTTTTGTTTATGTAACTTTTAACGTATAACTAAATTTATTTTATAAGCTATTAATTTCAACTTAATTTAATTTAAAAAAATATTAATTTACCTAACTCTGCAAGAGAACCAGCTCTCCATTTTTTAAATATAATTTTCTATATGTAATATGATTCTTCTAGTTATTCGGCATGTAAAAGTATTGAGGTAAAGTTATTAAAAAATCAACAGTTTACGAGATATTTTATTCTGATATATTTCGACATGAAATATAAAATATCTTGTAAACTATTTATTTTTTGATAATCGTACCTTAATACTTTTATGCACAGAATAATGAGATGAATCCATTGTGGTATAAAGAAAACACATAGTTGCTTTTAAAAGAAATTATGCAATTTGCAATATGCAATTATATTAACTAGAGAAATCATATTATATATAGAAAATCATATAATTCTATTTAAAAAATGAGGGCTGATCCTTCTGCCAGCCCTCTGGAAATCCGACAGTATTCCATATATCACACAAAAGATCCCAGTGAATTCTGAAATATACAATAGGCTTTGATAAAAAAATTTGTCGTTATTTCTAATAAGTTTCGAAAAAATAGTTTGTAATACTTTATGCGATAAGCCCTGTATATTTTACATAGTTCTACTTAATAGAGAATATTGTAGATCTTGCATCGCGTATCAAAAGTTGCCTTTTGCAGAAATCGCAATAACGGCAAATACTTATAAGTCTGCGGCAAGGTACATATTTTCGTGCGACATTTTTTTATTGTCCGCAAGAGTGAGCCCCAGAAGATTTCATTCCGTTTTTACGTTTCGATATGAGATTCGCCGTGAGATCCTATCCTTGACTGAAATCGCATCTTCGTCGTGGCTGCACATAGCAATGTATAGGTATCATAATTTCGACTCGAGAACCTCTCCCCGCCCTCCTGCTTTATTGCACTCTTCCGATGCCGAATGTCAAACAAGTTTACAAAGTGGTGGATTCCACGAGGTCTGGCTAGACGGTTGACTCGACGGAAAATATATAGGACCGCTGTACTTCCATCCTCCCATCCCCTTTGAGGTCCTCGTGTACCGTTCCATAAACGTTTACGAGATTGCGAATACATTCGAATACATCCGCCGTATCTACGTTATTGTTAACAAAATTTAAAATTATTAGATTCGGAAAGTATTACTGCATACGTAAAGTTTATTGGTCCCTACACTGATTGGCTTCGTAAATGAAAAGCACCGCGTTCGCAATGACGCATTCCGCTTTATCACATATTTTATTTTATCAGTTTAGTATACGTCGTTTTAATCACGTAGTTATTTATGGAAGTTGCAACTTCGAGGGCGATATAATAATTCCATTAGATGAGTATATGATATGCATGTTGAATCAATGGATGATTATAATGTCAATTTATCGTCGCTGTATTATAAGCGATGCGCGACGAGTGAATCGACACATTACGGGGCTGAATTATTAAGCTGCTTATATTGAAAATTATGTTCATTTAGTTGATACATCTAACAACGTGTATTCACTCGCGTAAACCACAGTTCGTTAAGCATTTATGGCATTACGATCAAATATTTAAACAAGTTACATCAATCCGACGCGCCGCAGTAACGCGCAGTATTTCCACGATGTAAATCTATCAACGGGCCGATGTTACATGACGGAAAAATAACGCACAACTTATGTTAGCGCAACATTTTCGAAATGTAATACCAAACATCATTAGCGCAACATTTCCGAAATGCAATACCAAACATCATTTTTACGTCGGACCAAGTACGTTTCCCAATTCTTATCTCTTTCTCTCTCCACGCCGACCTGCAAGTAGAGCTGTCAATATAAACCGGGTTATCTCTACCCCTCGGGTACTCGCCCGTTATCCAACTTCATGAGTATTACTCATGAGTACTTGGGTACCCAAATACTCGGTTAATTTCCAAAGTACCTGGGTATTCGCGTATCCGAGTAGCGGTTTTTTCGTTACCTGCGTACCCGAGTAATACTCATAAAATTAAATAAAAGCCACGGTAAAAATCGATAACTTTGACAAGTTAGACACAAATGAACTAATTTGTGTCTTAAACACATATTTACAATTAACAGAAGAGATTTATTTCGACTCAACTGGCCAATATTTAATTTAAATTAATATATCGCGAATCGCGACATTTTTCGACCATGGTCCTTTCTAAAGAGAGTGAAATTAATTTTAATGTAAAGAATTTGTTGCGAAAAATTTTACCTTAGCCAGGATTTGAACCTGGACCTCCCTTCAATCCGTGCGGGCGTCTTAGCCAGTTCAACCACCGAGGCATGTGGTAATATTTCTCGCAACATTCGATGATGTTAGAACACCAATACTTGAGTCAATGGTGATAAATAAACAAGAGAGCCGCCTCTCTTGGATATTAAACCGACTATCTGGATATTCGGGTACCCGAAATTTTGGAAATTATTCGAGTACCCGAGTAATTCCCGAAATACTGGGAAATACTCGACGCGTTTCATTTATATCGAATTTATTGTTCCAACCAACAACTTTCCCCACATCAAAGAAATGAAGCAGCGAAGTATCGAGTTCCGCCGCGATCGATTAGAATCCGATTGCGATCTCTTTTGCGATAGAGGGAGAGGGAGAGAGGAAGATAGGGGGAAGGGGGATGCGTTTTCGCATTTCCCGAGGGAATATCACGTGTTCGGTGCATGGCCAGCTCTGATAATCTGACTGCCGCGAGCCGCGTGACTCTGTCAAAATGTCTGTCGGAATAATCTCGGCCGCACGTGTCATCGCGCGACGTCACGCTACCGTTTTGGTTTCGGCTCGACATGGCCGAATCCGTTTCCATCGGGCAGCTGTCGTCGCGCTTCCGTACCGTCGAATTTCCGGCACGTTCTGTCGGTGGGGGAGAGAGAAAGATATAACAGGGAAGGGGAAAACCTGTCGCCCCGAGCGGGTCTGGCTCGATCTTGTCTAGAGTAAAGCCTGCAAATTTTTCGTCACTGATTTTTCTTAGAATTTGGTGTATATGATAGCAATCTGAATTTTTCCTCGGATATTCACGCCATTGGATATTCGAGAAATGCGATGTGAAATGTTTCATGAATTTTTTAACAACACTTGTTTATCTTTTGATAAACGGATAAACGTGATAGAGTGAAAATAATATGCGTAAATATAGTTAACTTATTAGAATGTATAAATCTGTAACAAAGAGTCCCGACAACTTAAAATAAAAGAGAAATGATTCCGAGAGATTTCATTTAGATATTGTGGGAAGACAGCGTAAAGTTATATACTGAAGATTATCTGGAAGAAGAAATTTAATTAAATAGATACAGCTGACTATTAATAGGTATAGGTATAGGTATATAACTATTAATAGGTATATAACTAACATGAAAAAATAAATTAAAATATTAAGAATATCTATTTATAAAAGATCCTATAAAAGGTCATGACCCCGAATAACACTTATAAACTTTTAGCCGGCGCTCGTTGTTTATTAAAAAATTATTAACAAAAAAAGTCATACAGGTGGGGTACGTTTGTACCCCGCCAGTTTAGTTAAGGGTTAATACCACCAATAAAATTCAATCAATTGATGACACCGCGAATTTAGGTTTCGAGATTTCAACCATAAAACATAGCTTATCGTTCTAGAAACGAGCTTTTATTTAGATCACGGTTAACGGACACTTCGGCCATTTCTAGATACATTTGCCTAGTTTACACCGAGCGTATCAAGTATCGCGTATCAAGTAGTATCGCGTATCAAGTAGTGTATTTGAGCTGAACAGCCAATGATTAAATTAATTTACTAGTTATTTAGTATTTGATACGCATATCAAGTGCTCGGTGTAAACTAGGCAATTGTTTATTCCAAATTGATGGCTTCTTTCCAAAGTTATCCTGCAATATACATACACGGAGAAAATTTTATATTAAAAATTACTATGTATAGCAGTAGCCGTGGACCATGCTGGAATTATAAAAATTTTTACTATGTTTTCACAAAAGAGTTTAATAATTATTAATATAATAACATAGTAAAAATTTTTATAATTCCAGCAATAATCCACGGCTACTGCCATACATAGTAATTTTTAATATAAAATTTTCTCCGTGTACATTTTTTGTCTGAGCATGTGCGCGCGCGCGCGCGCGCGCGCGTGTGTGTGTGTGTGTGTGTGTGTGTGTGTGTGTGTGTGTGTGTGTGTGTGTGTGTGTGTGTGTGTGTGTGTGTGTGTGTGTGTGTGTGTGTGTGTGTGTGTGTGTGTACATATACATATCAAGAAGTTTAAATTAAATGTAAAATTTGATAATATTTTTATTTTTTTACTTCTAGCTAAGCATTCGTCACACTAATATAAATTTAGATTTTTATAAAATTGTTACATACAGAATGTCTCTATACTCAATGCCAAAACTGGTTACACCCTGTATAAGCATTCTACTTCCATTCTATTTCGTCTATTCTCATATCTCAAAATAATATAAATTTAATTAGATAATATGTACATATACGCGCATATAACAATTTTGTAAAAATCTAAACTTATTAGTTTGATGAATCAAGTTAAAAAATAATAATATTCCTAAATATTACCTTTAATTTTATACTATTTAGTACACATGTATATATATATATATAAATGTATTTTTGTATAAATAGAAAAATTAAAACACACATATACATACATGTACAATATAATAAAAAGATTAATTGTTATAATGGTAATATAATAAAAGTATATAACTGCACATTACAAATTGCATAATTTTTTTTGAAAAGCAACCATGTGTTTTCCTTACATCAATTGATTTCACCCACTAATCTACGCATAAAAGTATTAAGGTACAGTTATCAAAAAATGAATAGTTTTCAAGATATTTTATATTTTATGTCAAAAAACATACCAGAATAAAATATATAAAATATCTCGCAAACTATTGCTTTTTTGATATATCTACCTTAATACTTTTATATGCCAAATAACTGGAGAAATTAAATTATATAAAGAAAATTATATAATTCCATTAAAAAAAACAAAGCTCACCTTAAAATCTCAGGTATACCTCCATCTAGAAAAAAACATGTGTCCATAAGATGTCCTCCTCGAAATGCTACAACTTTTGTTTGAAATAAATTGATAAATAACCGTATTTTAATTGGGGTGTAAGAGATAAATGGGACACCCTGTATACATGCATGTTTTTATTTTCTTATTTCTTTCTCGCTCGACCTAATAAGCTTAAATTTTAGTACGTACATGACGTGTGCTAAAAAGTTTAGTTTTGATTTCTGTTCGAACAGAACAACGCATCTCTTTCCATTCCCGTGCTTGGCAATGACCGATCGCATATCGATCTTACGACGGTCATGATGTTAAAGGACCTCTTTAATTTTTACACCCTCGATACTTCTGGATTCGACGCAACCCGTATGTATTCGAAATCGAGACTTTCCATCGACACGGCAAGATTCTTTGGGGATGCGAATCGTCATCGTCGTCGTCGTCGTCGTCGTCGTCGCCGTTGCCATTCGACATCAAGTTTGCACAGGACGACGACGGTCGTTAGGATGAGTAAACTTCGAGTACCGCGATGCGCGAGATTCTTTTTACTTCCTTCCGTCGCCGACGACGAATTCCCGGGTCCGCCCTGCCACGTACCCCGATGCTTTTCGCATGCCGTCGTTTTTCACGACGAAGGGGAAGCGTGTGTCGGGCGCCTTTCCCCTCCTGAGTAAGCCTTCTAGCGTGATTCGAGAGCGATTCCGAACGTGTTCGCGACGGGCGCGGCTGGTAAATAAGGGGTCCCGGTAACGTTGGTAAATTCTCGCTAAACCGTGGACTTCTCTTCTCTCCCTCCCACCTCATCACCCGTTTCATTGGGCGGTGGATGTTCCTTCGAGAAATTTTTCACCGAGAGTGGAATTTATTTCGACTATATAATCGTTTAATCTACTTGTGTTTGTTTATCTTCGTCTTATGTAAAGATGGGATAACGCGGCGGCGTTATTTTATGAGGAAGAATTTGATGCGAAGCTCCATTTTTACGGAATATTGCCTCACGTCTTCTTTCGTATTTATTAAATATATTACATATATTTTATATAATTGCATTTTTAACGAATATAATAAGAATATTATAGATATATATTTAATTTATTATTTATATTTTATAAATACAGTCGCGCGAACCCCCCTCTAACTCGAACATCGCTAACTCCAAAACCTCTATAATTCGAATTTTCTCATTCCTTGCACCTCTATGACTAGAAACACTCGATATTAAGTCGAAAACTTCTATAACTAGAATTGTTATCTGTTCTCCCTTGGCATTCGAGTTAGGGAGATTCGACCCCATACAGCACAGAACATTGCAGCAACATCGCAGCAACATTGCAGTAACATTGCAATATTGCCGAAATGTTGCTGCAATGTTCTGTGCTGTAGAATTGTTATCTGTTCTCCCTTGGCATTCGAGTTAGAGAGATTCGACCCCATACAGCACATAACATTGCAGCAACATTGCAGCAACATTGCAGTAACATTGCAATATTGCCGAAATGTTGCTGCAATGTTCTGTGCTGTATGGGACTGTATGTATACTTTTGACATTGTTTTTCTTTAGATGTGTCGAATTACGTCATTTTTCAGTTGTAACGAGAATCGAAGATCTACGTGCTTTCAAGAATCCGTCGTCTTTCAGTCTTGAAATCGGTAGACGCGGCTTGCTTTTAAGACGTGATTTTTCTACACTTTCACAAATTCCCAGATGCGATAGGGCACAAAGCGCGCGACCTCTTCAAAGTCTGAGACTCGCAACGAGTGTTGCGACACTCGGCTTTGACGACGACGCATCGTACGTACGAGAGTAAACTATGCCCTACCCCTCTCCCTGCTCCTTCTCTTAGTCTATGGTTCTATCTCGACTTTTGTCACGGCGTACACGGGCGCGAGCACAATTTCGCCGGCTCGTGTTTCGAAACTCGGGACTAACGAGTAGCATGCCGTTAATTCCGATGTGACGGCGCGACCGTCGTTTACATCTGTCATTCGTCTGTTTATCGGAAATTTCACTGGCTGAAACCGAACAAACAAAAGGCACACAAGAGAGGATATTGTTAGTAATAATCGACGGCGTTCGGTTGTTGTCGCTTCGAAATATTGAATTTAGGAGTGGGGAATCCAACTGATGGAGCTACTATATCACAATTTTGCAGACGCTGTATTTTTGTCGTTGATAAACTGTGTGCTTCCAGCGTGCCGCGCATACAGTCGAGCTAGTACTGTGATGATGCTTGATAAATGTCGATTTATCGGTGAAATATTAAATTATTTTAATTATTAAACAAAATAGTAAACGCTTTAATTATTAATTTCACTTTCTTCTGGAAATAAATATTAACACTTTCGCACCTGGTAGTTTCTTTTCGTCCCTAAAACTGGAAGCCGAATACAATAAACTGAAATCTATAACTGATTGCCGCAGAGCTTTATCATTAAAATAAAAATAAAAACTATAAAATTTGTTTTAAAATATTGTATTTGTAATTACTTGTTTGAAATTGTGAAGAATTTACCTGTTACAAATTTCAACAGAGAAAATGTCAAATTATGAACATGATGAATGTTAAAATTAAAAAATTTTTTTTTAAATTTATTACATATGTATATTTAAAAAAATAAATTGAACACTTTTACATAAAAATAAAATTAAAAAACTGTTAAAATTTACAATAATACGTGAATACAGACCGATATATAAATAACACAATGTGATCGAGGCTAGATCTTTGTATCTATATATATAATAATCTTTTTCCTGCGAATTTATATATACTCACCCACAAAAAAATGGGCCACCAAATTTTGTCACAATTTTTTAACAAAGATGTTAAAAAATTGACAAAATTTAGTGGTCCATTTTTTTGCGGATGAGTGTACATTTTTTAATTATTAAGCACAAAGATCTAGCCTTGACCGAAATGGGCTTATATGTATATATATATTTGTGTTAAAATTTATTTTGATTAATTTGAATTTAAAATATAAAAAGTCATACTACATTAGTGGCAACCAGCTATAGATTTTAAACTACTACGTCAATCAACTATTGTAAAAAGTTTGTAAAAAGACGAACTATTATGTCAGCGGCTAGGAGTGTTAAAACAATGATTTTATTTGTTTATTTATTTGTTTTATTTATTTCTTAAAAAATTGAAGTCATAGTATGTATTATTAACTTTTCTGGTATTTTTACATAAAGTATAAATAGCATAAATAACGTAAATTTTCAGATTCAGGTAAATAAATATTTCTTATTCAGATAAATAAGATTTTTTTATCTGTCACATTTTTTTCTTCCCAGTTATTAACATATTATCGTTGCCTTCATTAATATTCTTTCAAATCAACTCATTTTGCATCTTCAAATATGTTTTAAAATAATAAGTGTATCTTTTCAAATACACTTACCCGAGCTACAAGCGATCGAAAATAAAGAGGTTTTTTAAATCTAAACTCCGGAATTATTAATGAACCACAAGAGCTTATTCTTTAATCAATCTCTTAAGCGGATTTTATCTTAATAACGTTTTAATTTAAAGTTTGCTTATTGGATCATGCAATATTGAAAATTCCAAAAATTATAAAGAGGATAATTTCCCGTCAAAGTTATCTTCGGTAAGGAAGTGGTAAGGCAAAATAGAGTTGAGATCAACCGGAGAAATTTGCAGGACAAAGTGCGATCGATGCGGGATGCTCCGCACAATATTGCAGCAACTGTCCTGATTGACTGGTCTATCGGTGTCTCCATCCGATCGTGTCTTGTCCCCAGGAGGAGGACAAAGCCCGACCGACGGCTCGATCGATGAGGCATCTCGATCGCTCGGGGATGCACTCGGGGATCCAACAGGGGTGCGGACCACGGTGGAGTTACAGTGCGTTATCGACGTGCCTTGGCCGCGACGTTTCCGTGCACAGGCGATTGGATGAAACGATCGTGGTCGGATACCGCGCATAACCGGCCTGCCCGCCCGTCGACTGTCATCGACATTGTTGCGGCGCGATGTCGAGCCCTCGGGGTCAACGGGGTGAGCTCGCCCGCGGTTATGCACCCGGACTAATGCGGGCTGCTTGGTCGCATCGCTCGGATCGACGCCTCCCCCGACGGCCCGGAACACATCCCGCGGTCGGATACTGTGCGAACGGATGTGAAAGAGCCCGCCGCAAGATCGTGGACACGCCGCTAATCGCCGGTACGCTTACGGGCCTCTTCCGATAAATACGGCAATAATCCCCGCAATCTCGGGTGTTCTTGTATCGCCCATTAACGCTTTAATGCAGTTTGGCTTCGCGGACTATTAACTGTTATCAGAGCAAATGGAGTCCGCTGGATCGCTAAGCTTCAGCGAAGGTAGCATTGATTATAGTACACGGAAAGAATGGTTTTGCTGAAGTATCTGAAAATTTAGCCAGATACAGATCTAAAAATAATTTTGTTGTATCATCAAAATAATTGTGTAGGACGCTCAAAATAGTTGCTAGAATTTCTAAACTTTTTGCAGCATTATCATTATACTTAAGCGTCCTATTTAGTTACGTTTTTTTATGTGTGTAACAAAAGTTTAATTGACTACAATTGGGAAGCGTTGTTTTACACATTGTAAGTTTTTATATTAGCATGGCTTAAATATAATTTTTTACAATGTGTATTGTAATTTTTAGTAATGTGATAAAAGTACACACATAATGGATTATTTGTTTCAAAGCAATAAATATATTATAATGTCATTATACTACATCTTTACAACAAAATATAGTAAAAAGAAGTATTTTTTATTGTAATTTATGCTACAATATTTTCTTCATAAATCGATAAAAAAGTATATATCTTACTGGAAATTTACGTATTAAAAGTTAAATATTATATTTGATAAAAATATTAGAAAAGCTGCATAAATAAGTCACAGGAGGAGAATTAAGAATACGGTTTACGACCTGAATCTATTTTGCAAAAAAGGAAATGAAAGTCAAATGAATTATATTAAACTTTATTTAAAAACCAACTTTATCTTAAACGTCATCGCGACACTAACTTGATAATATGCGCCACCCTATATCTGCCTTAAAGGCAAATAGTTTAAAAAAAATACAACGTTTGCAAAATTGTAATAGTAATAAAGGAAGAGAAGTTTCGCATCAAGCTATTATTAATATCCCAAGAGATTACAAAGATATTTAGAAAACTGCTTTCAAATGTTTATGCGTATTCCTCTTTTGGGATTGCCTCGTTTAACATTCTGCCTATCTCTCAATGATGCGAGATAGACGTGCAATTATTGTTTAACGTTTATGGTCGGGAAATACTGTAATATTCATATTTAAGCGTCATTGTCGCGCTAATTGGGCTTGTAATAATTACCCCATTAGTACACGTTATATTAATTACGGCGCGATAATTACGTCATTGTCACGTTAATTGAATTTAACGGGTAAGACGCGTGGACGTGAAGCACGAGCGTCATGAGCAATAATTGTTCGGTTTACAGCGCGGCGCGTTTCAGCTCGTCGTTGCGCGATAATTGAAACGCGAAACAAATGTGGCGTAAGCAGCGCCGCGGCCAGACATCATTCGCACGACGCGAAATGTGATACAAACGGACGACTCGCCGCGAGCGCGCGATAACGCGGGGAATGATGCGGTTAATCTGTTTCTAATTGAACCACCTGTAATATATCGCGCGATTGTCGCCTGCAAATGTCAGCCAATAGGCACGGCGGATGATACATCGCGTAGGCGCCTCTCCCGTGCCGATGATAGACCACTGTTTGCTGTTGCCGTACACCCGGATCGATCGAGGATTCCTTGTCAAACACAGGCTACGCGTTATTGCTTTTGTCTAACCGCGACTGGCAGCTTCGACATCGTCTGCGTCGACTGCGCGATTAAAGCGGTCGGTTACGGAAATACGCGAAATACATCCCGGCGAAAAAGACAAAACGCGCTTTGCGTTTATTTTCATGTAGACGGAATCAATCAGCGGATCGATCGAATTTGTTACCTATTACAATTGAGGACCTGGATACAATAACAGCGTTAGTCAACTTACGCATCGTTTTCGAAATCCCTAAACCCTCTGCTGTACGATAAGCTGCCACAAGTTCCATCCGTAGCTCAAGAACTTAAAGAAATCAATGCCATGTACTACGCCAGTGCTGGAATTTACTTGCAACTTTCGGCTAGATTCCGAGATTCACACCTCTTTCCGCTCGCATATTAAATTCCAGCACTGTACTACGCTGTTATTGCAAGAAACAAAAGCGATACCGCATCTGTAACATGAATAGGAGAAAATGGCATCTAAAAGTATTAAAACTTAAATATTAAAACTTAATCATAATAACGTTAATTAATTTAAAGAATTATTCCAACTTATTTTCCACATCATAACGCATCCATGTTTAGCTGATATATTAGAGAGTTAAAACTTGTATTTATATAATACTCCTACATTCTATGCAATAACAGCGTATATTAAGAAAATTTTATTTATTATATATTTGTAATCGTGCAAGATATTCAAGCACAACCTTTTGAAATGCCTTATCTGATTATTAAGAACAAATTTAAATAATATTTAACCTTACTTTACTATTTATTGTTCAGTTATTCAAATTTAAAAGAAGGGACTGCAAAAGTCGCCATTTTTTGCCCCTAAGGGGAACCTGTGAAATATGTTTTGCCATTTTATTCGAGATTGAAATAATAAGAAAAAAATGTTTATTTTACTAGGAAACTGCGAGAAATATTGTAGAATTAATAATTTTTAAGAAGGATTCACACAGAGTTGATGACATGAAAGTAAATTCCTTTTGAACTCTTAAAAGTCCTTTTAAAACAGAAATGGGATAAAAAAAGAATTTATTTTTCATAATTCGGGAATTCAAAAAGAATTCTTTGTGGATTCTCTGTACTATCTGGGAAACTAATACACTGCGAAGTACCGGCTTTCTAGTATATTTCGACACAAACCGTCATTAAAACACGCACCCAAAAACACTGTAGAATTAATGCATACAGTTTTCAGATCTCATAATGACGCTTAGCCTAACTTAGAGGCATCGAACGTATGTCCAATACCTATGCGAAAGAGAAAGGTAGAGATTTGTCTACAATATACGTATGACTCGAATGCTTCGATATCATCGTTGCCATGCATGGTCACCTATTATCCAGCTATTATCCAGCATTTAAAATAGGTGTTTAAAATGGTTTAAAATCATTTTTGACACAAAGGTACCTATACACAAAGGGTGTTTCAGGATCTATAGGACAAACTTTAGGAGATGATACGTCTCACCAAGAGAATCAATTTTTGTTAAGGGATTCGTATCCTTCGATGCATTCTTAAAGATCTATGCGTCCTTGATCAGACCGCTTATGAGGTAGACAACCGGTTGCATGGAAGCATTCCACGTGGCGTTTGACAATAGTAATGTAAGACAATTAAAACAAAAACAAAATCAAAGGACGTGTAGATTAGTATTGTCAGATGTCACACGGAATGCTGAAGCGCGACCGGTTGTCTACCTCATAGGCGGTCTGATCAAGGAGCTCTTTAACACTAAAACTACCACCGCCGCCGCGCCGCCGGTCACATGACCGTTTTTAAACTTTTGATTAAAAATTCTGCATTCAATATTATCGCTTTTCCCAATTGACTTCAAGACTTTTCCTTAATATAAGTACATATAATCAATTTTTCAATATCTGTCTCTCTTCTTATTTTGTTTCTTCTGATAAACATGTTGCCTGCATTCAATTGGAAAAAAATAAAACTTTTATTTAAAAACCAGTCATTCAACTGGTTCGGTAGAAATAGGTATATATAAATTATCGGTAGCTTTAGTGTTAAGGACACGTCGGAGGACACGAGTTCCTTAACAAAAATTGATTCTTTTGGTGAGACCTATCAACCCCTGGAGTTTGTCTCATGAGTCCTGAAACACCCTGTGTATGAACACAGCTATTTTGATAGACGTTTTAAAAACATTTATTATCACTTTTAAAATATTTCCCGCAGTTTCCTGGTTAAATAAACATTTTTTTCTTTATTTTCTTCTTATTTCAACCTTAAATAAGGTGGCAAAACATGTTTTACAGGTTCCCCTTGGGGGCAAAAAATGGCGACTTTTGCAGTCCCTTCTTTACCTTTCAATTTCTCAAAATAACTTAAATCTACTTACGCTGTTATTGTATGCAGGTCCTCAATTGTATTTCCCGTAATTGTATCTTAATGTGTCCGAATTATAAATCAATTGGATTCATCAAACTTATTTCAAACGTTAATTCCGCTCCCCCCTCTCCCCCCGAAACGTCGCGTTCGATATTCAGCGCTCGCGACCAAATTTTCTCGTCGGATAGTCCGCATTCGAGTATTTTACTTCCTACTTTCAAGATGCGTTGCAATATTAGTTATTTGAGTATCTAGGTATTTCTGCAAGGTACGCTCTCTTCGAGTGTCGATTGATTGAAAGCGTCGCGTCGCGAAATGTGTGCGCATCTTCGAACGAAATACTTTCGTCGCGATATAGCGGAACGAAATTGAATACACACGAGCGACATCAATAAAAGAGCAATAAACCCACGTCCACTGGAAGGTACACATTTTTATATACGATTGCGGATATTACGAGTGAAATTGTTTGCTCGATCGCGATATGACGGTTCGTAGGCAAAGCTAATGGGAGATTTAATTGCCTCCGCGCACAACTATTGACGTAACTTCGCTCATGTTACTGCATTTTTACCGCACCGATGTTTGGCCGTTGCTTTAATTAAGGTATAAAAAATCTCGACGCGAGTTTTTATCAATTAAACGGTAGCAACTGGTTCTAACTTTCCTGTATGAATGTCCTAAAATAGTTTGGATTGGATAGAATTTCAATTGGTAGTACGTTAATTATCGTGTACACACGTACTTCTGCATATTTTTTATAATTTATATCAATCCAGAAAAGGCATGTGTATCCCTTTTACGATAAAGAGTTCTCTTATTCTGTCCTATAACATGTTAAATCTCCTATATTGGAAAAAAATATGTAAAATGCTTAAACATCGAACGCAAAATTTATACAACTTACAATAGAAATATATACATTTACATTTTCACACGTGTTTATGTAATTTTACATGTTTTTTTGACAGTGTTATACGCTCGTCTTACCAGATGAATAAACATTCCAGCGATAAATATATTCAATACTTGAGTACAGTAAGATATCACAGTTACTATTACAAACTATTATTCAAGCAAGCAATAGGGTGCATTTAATTTACCGAGAGAGAGTTTCTTTGAACTATATTTATTGAATAGCTTAGTATTCGATGATATTATTAAATATTTAGACATTATGTATATATAGAGTGAGACACCTAACTTGCACACCTTGAATAACTTGTAAATTATGTGCTTTATAAAAAATTGTTATATACAAAAATTGCATAATCTTGAGGAACGCATTACGTGATATGCATTTTTCTGTGGGTGTGCGGAAGCGTTTTAAGATTTAAAAGTCAACTTAGTTTTTTTAAATAGAATGTCATGTTTTTGGTGCTAAAATTCTAAAGAACGTTGAATTCTAAGTAAAAATATATTAACCTTTATTAGCCTTAATAGTTAATGAGATATTTTGATAATAATTGATTTCGTTCGGAATATTTTTTGGCGTACATTTAATTAGCTCTTCTTGCATTTCCATCCGACGCACTATAGATTAGAAGCTAATAGAAGCATTAGAAGCACTTCATTAATTAGAAGCACTATAAATACTACGTAATGTGCTCTTCGAAACTATGCAACTTTTGTATATATAACAATTTTTTATAAAATACATAATTTAAAAGTTCAAGGTATGCAAGTTAGATGCCTCACCCCATATAAGTATATAAATTAAATATTATATTACAAGATAAAAAGTATATTTTCGTGCACATACATATAATTTATATTCTTCAAATTCTTCTGTGTATCGCGACGGAGAAACGACAATTAATTAAACCTTCCGCAATGACGCGAAGGAAAGTAGCCGGTAAAAATGCGGTGTAGCTTTACAACGAGAAGCCGGTCTGCTCGAATTCTCACGAGATAATCGCAATCGATGACATATTATATTATCTCGGATCTGTAAGAAGCGCCGCGTTTCACGCCACGTTTCACGCTACATTTCACGGCACGCACGCGCTGCGCGCGAAAGTCCCAGTGAGTAGGCGAGGAGTTAAAAATATTTTATCGTCCACCCTTTCGCGCGCGGATAAGTCGGATGATGTGTGCGCGGCGTGCTCCCGCTTCGTTGCTCTTATTGTTCCGTCGTAATTCTATTTGCAGGTCGGGCGGTACGGTCGCGCGAAAAGTCGGACGTGGTTCCGCGCGATAAAGCGCAAGGCGCGGCGCTGTCCGCTTCACGGAGATGACGCGTGCTTCAATTAGCCGAGTAACGTCAGCCCGTAGCGGGGTATATACTGTCTGAGGGCTTTTGACAGCAGGCCCTATATCACCCGAAATAATTTAGCGCGCGAGAGCGGCGCCGATGACGTATCTTGCATTCGGAACGACGTGACATGTCGTTTGGATAACGTCGGGCGGCGCGCGCGCCGTTAATTCTCTCTCACGTATTTGCCTCCTCGCCGAGCCGTTTACGGGCTCGCAAACTGCGTGTACTATTTTTATCGCCGCAATTATTACGTTGTCCGAGTGTCCTCGTGAAACCCGCGTTTTCCAAAACGAGAAAACACGGGAAAATCGCATTCTTTGCGGAAAGTGAATTACGGCTGCAGTAATATTTTATGCTAGACTACTACATGCTGCGGAATTTAAGACCAATGGCGTAGTCAGGGGGGGGATTAAAGGGATAAACCCCCCCACCCCGAAATTTTGGAACCAAATATGAAAATATGAAAATGAAAGGTTGAAAGCCGAGAGAGAAATGAAATGGTTTTTATTTATGGTTATTATTAATGGAAATTAAGAATTCTAAAAACCTACCTTAGGAATACAATGAGTGAAATAAGTCTTAAGGTTTGACACAAATGTGACATTCACAAAAATTTGACTTCTTCGATTAACATAGAGGAGGTACTCGACAGATTATCTAAAAAAATCTAGACGCATGCTTCTAGTTTAATATTGTTATCTTATTTAACTAAAAAAGTTATGAGTTGTTCTATGATTTTATTTTTTTTAAATCCCCCCCGAAATTAAATCCCTGTTTAAAACAGATAGTAAAGACGCAGTCAATTGCAGTCCCTGCAATTGAGCACCGCAAACTGTGCAGCAGTAGTAGTAGGGCATAAAAACGATTTATACGTCGTTTCTCTGTGTAAAATTAGAAAACGGATCGTTTTGTCTCGCGAAAAGTACCATCCGTCTCTAACGTTCATCTAATATTGAATAGTTATTAATCCTTTCGCTGCAGACGCTTTAAAGTACCTTTTTATGCTGACGCTCGACGTTCGATTCGGGCGTCAAAACTGGTCACGTAATAAGTCACATGATCAATTGACGCTCGCATATTTGATGCTATTTCCCCTTCCACCGATTAAGTCGGTCATGTGACCAGCTTTGACGCCCGAATCGAGCGTCGAGCGTCAGCATGAAAAGCTACCTTTATACATTGCCGGCCAGTTTGACCACCATTAATTAAAATATTTACTATATGAAATGAAATCAAACTTATGCATTATACTTTAACATATTTTTATTATTTTACTTATTGTTTTTTGGTTGGTCGTTAAGGTGATCAAGTGAGATAAAAGTCTTGTCGTTAGTTAAAATAAAACATACTAGACAGACGTTCAACTCTTTGCGTGTCTAATGGTCGACTCCTCGACTTTTTGTTACCGAGATACTTTCGGTTCCCTATTACTCTCTGTCCGAGATTGTTCTTGTAAAATCAGAAACGAATTAACGAATTTAAAATATTTTCTACAAGTAACGAGGGTTATTATTTGGTTATCGATTTAAGGAGGTTCGGGTGCTTCATCGAGGGGAGTAGTGGGACGCGGGGATTTCAAGGAAAACTTAGCAACAGCGCACTAGCGTTCGAAGTATTGGGTTGGCATTGCTCGCCGCGAAAAATTGTCTGTAGCTTTTTTGGATATAGCTAAAATAATAGATTTAAAAAAATCAATTGAAAAAAAAAATCAAAAATCAAAAAATCAATTTCATGTTTAATAATTAATTTCTCTACGAAATGTGCAATAACCTACCCCTCTCTTTCACTCATTTATTTGTAAATATATTAAGTTAAAATGCATATTTTTCTTCTCTTATCATTTGCATTTTTTCTTGCATTATTTCATTCTGAAGTTGTGCACTATGTCATTTCCCATAAGAACCTATGCTAAAAAGTAAAATTTTTCGTGAATTTGAAAAATTCCAAAAAAATTCACATAATTATATTTTGCATTGCAGAACAATAGGTATATTAAAATTTTATGAGGCTGGCTGCACTTTTTTGTAGCACCTGAACCTCCTTAAAATGTAGTCATTGGAAATAAAAGAGAAAAGTAGATTAGAAAGTAAAAGTAACAAGAAGTTAATAAAAAATGTGATAACGTAAAAGAATATAAAATTGTAAGAATTGCGAACGACAGTCTGTAGAGCTACAATTTAAAGGAGAGCAGTTAAAATATAGGGAACTCTTCACCTAAACCGAGTATCGTATACACATGTAACGTCTGTGCGTGTGCGATGTATGTCAGTGTGCGTGTGTGTATTCAAAATAAAGAAAACATCGCACGTTCGGCTTTAAGAGTCGTGACGATATAATCGTCACAGTTTCATAATGAAATAAAAAATAATATAAAATGTTTGAAAATTCTACAAAAAAATATTTTTACAAGACGAGAAGCATTAAAGAGCATTACATTTTTTTTTATCAAAGCAGCCATTTTTATATTTAATCACTTTTTTACTAATTTAAATAATCTAGCTACAAGTTTATTAGAAGTTAAGTTTATCAGTTTATTGTTTAATTTATAACTTAAGTTTATCATATTTGTAGAAAAAAAGGCTTTATTACCATAATTTATTTTCTTGAAATTAAACAATGCTATGTTAATCACATCTGTGCTAAATATGATGTTTATTTACTTTCAAATTAAAAAATGATATTGAATAAGACATCGGACTTTTAAGTAGTGTTTCACTGGAATATTCTTAAATTTTATATGTAGTTTCAAACTTTTGGCCGGCAGTGAATATCGTCAAAAAGAAGCCTCTCATTTGCGTACGGCGTATATATGCGGCCTGAAAAATCACTCATGTAAATTCGTATATATGCGGCCTGATATTTATCATATCATGTATCATTACGTTACATTATTTATGTAAATTACATTATTTTACATATAATCGCTCGTTAGCTGCGGACGTTGAATATATGCGATGGATCTAGAATCTATATATATTATGCAGGGCTAAAACAAAGGAGAACTCTGCACCTGTCACTGCTGGAACGAAGAGTCTGATACAATTTGTGCAATTTATTTTGAAAATACGTTCAATTCTTTAAAAACTTAATTTTTCCGAACGGCTTTGGCTTCGATACTACAACGCATGCAAATGTTCGTCTGCATACTACGAATAATTTTTAGTTGAAGTAGATCGCAGCGAAAGAATTAGAAGAATTCTCAGCTCAGATATTTCCGGGAGGAACGAAGGTCAGGAGTGCGAGTCAGGGAATTACAAATCGATGGAAATTTTATTATAGTTATTATATATAATTTTATTTTTATATAGATCGAAATGAGTATACATATGTGTAGACAATGCTTGGATATATTTTTAGAATAATATTTGAAGTGGCACGCTATTTTAGATGCTTTGTAATTTTTTAAATTTTTCTATGCTGACGTTTCTAGATAATATTTGAAATGGCATGCTATTCCAGATGCTTTGTAATTTTTTATTTATCTATATGCGGACGTTTCTAGACATGTATTTCGCCATTAAAAGAGATAAGAAGTCGCCTCAAGATTTCCCTAAGAATTTGACGGGAAGCAGTCTACTGAACGTTATCGAGAGACAAAGAGATATGAACCATCGTTCCGGAGTTAACGATTTCGAGGAGATAAATAATAATAGCAGCCGGTCTGCCCGATAAGGCAATTTAAATTACCTGCCATCCATCCGATCCTCGCTGCCCGTCAGCTCTGGCAGCTGTCGGAGGTGTCGTATCGTGATTATCGTGTCACGGTACGTACAGGACAGCGGCGCGTTTAATTTCATATACACCTGAAATCGCGAGCGCGTATCCTTTCGACGTGACCGTGTGCACGCACACATTATCGGAGACCGCGACCGACCCGTGGATCATTTCACTAACTGATGTGCCGATCAACGGATATACAGGGTGACCCATTATAATCTTTCCACGCGATTATCTCCCGAACTGTTCGTTATTCGAAAAAATGTTTCAGATAAAACTTACATTATTTCGAGAGGAACATCTTATGATGGATACACATTTTTTCTAGGTGAAAATGTTCCTGAGATTTCAAAGTGACCTTTGTTTTTTTAAATAGAATTATATGATTTTCTTTATATAATATAATTTCTCCAGTTATTTGGCATATAAAAATATTAAGGTAAAGTTTTCAAAAAACCAATAGTTTACGAGATATTTCATATTTTATTCTGGCATATTTTAACATAAAATATAAAATATCTCGTAAACTATTCATTTTTTGATAACTGTACCTTAATACTTTTATGCGTAGAATAGTGAGATGAATCAATTTTGATGTGAGGAAAACACATGGTTGCTTTTAAAAAAATTATGCAATTTGCAATATGCAATTATAGATAGAAATATACATATATTATAATTGCTGAATCGGAATATAGTAACTGGGCGCATAATAATTTCTGAATTGTGATACATACATATCTATCCGTCCTAACAATAAGATAGGGAAGGAAAATTTTATTGACTAGAGAAGTATTATCGACTACACCAAAAATATAATGTACTCAACAGCTACAATTGCATTATCAAATATGATCTGTGTTTCAAATAATAAATTGCATGCAATTACAAAAGTATTTAAAAGACAGTATAATCGTAATCATATAATCTAATGTAGATAACAATATAAATTATTAAACAAATAAGAGATGAAATATTCTTCGCCAGTGAATAATAAACTACAGAAGAGATTTGTTTCGACACTACTGGCCAATTTAATTTAAATTATTATATCGCAACGTTTTTCGATCATGGATTTTGGTCCTTCTAAAGTGAATGAAATTAATATAATGTAAAGAATTTGTTGCGAAAAATATTACCTCAGCCAGGCATTTAACAAGAAAAATAGTAAAAACATTCTGACATAAATGATATTACATAGATAAGTAGAAAAATAGTAAGAAAAGAACAGAACACGCGCGCGCGCGCGCGCGCGAAAAAGCAGAATACTGAATCATTTTATTTTAGTAAAAATTATCCAATCTTACTTCACAACAAATTCTGCACGATATGTGATCAAACACAATACTTGCCTAGTTTACACCGAGCACTTGATACGCGTATCAAATAATAAATAACTAGTAAATTAGTTTAATCATTGGCTGTTCAGCTCAAATACACTACTTGATACGCGTATCAAATGCTCGGTATAAACTAGGCAACTAACTACATGATACAGCGCTTGCGTAGAAAAACAACCAATCACCAGTAGGCACACTTTACATCGGCAACCTCCTTTTAACATTCAGTCGCCAGTCTGTTTATGTATACATGCTTCTAAATACGTGACTCGCATAACTGATTAATATTTGTATATAGAAAAATATATATTTGGATTTACTTTGTAAGTATATATATTATTATACATTTTTCGAGATTGTTAATAATTTCTTAAGAAATTTTTACCAAAAGATCTAAATCTTTTAGATACGTCACGATTTTCTGAATAATTTTAATTGTTTTTAAAGCTGACAAAGCTTTATTATTTACTACACGGTCTTTCTCTTTTCTTTCTCTCAAGTGACATGTACGTGTTAAAACAGTTGAACTTCTTTTCCGTAGTCCTTCATATGGGGATCCGATATTTACTTAGAAAATTGGTATCTCTAGGAGAAGTAATAAATAATTTTCTCTTATTAGCTACTGATTGCTGGTAAAAAGATTTCTTATAATATCTCATCACATTTTCAAGAGTTCTTCAAATTTTAAATTTATAAAGATTTCGCAGAAAAAACATTAAATTTTTTCTAAGTTTGTAAATTTTTTTCGAAAATTATAGAATGAGAAATCTTACAATTAGAATAATTCAGAATTCACACGCTTATAATGAAATGTAGAAATAATGTAATCCTTTTCATATCTTTCATTTCTTCTCAATATTTCTGGAAAGTGTTCCAACTTGTATAAACAATCCGAAATTTTATAAAAAGATATAAAATTTTTTAAATTATGTGAAAAATTCTGAGAAAATTTTTCCCCAGGCATAAATTAGCAGAATAACAAAATAAAAACTAAACTATTTTAACACCAAATATACCTTCATCAATAGTTGTGGATAAAGTATATGAAAAACGATCTATTAATTTCCTCATAAGAAATTGTAGCCTTTTATGCACAATGGTAAAAATTTATGTGTTTACAGTTTGATAGAACTTTGATTTTTTTTCAATATAGAAAGGCCATAATATCGAAAGGTGCAGCAAATATAAATAAGCATCTTCTAATAAAATAAAGATAATTTTATGCGTGCAAGGAAAGAAACGCATATAAATACGGTAAGTATATATGTTGATTAACTTTTACAATTGAGAAACAAATTATTTAGAGACATAACGGCATTTAATCACATTACAGTTGCAAATTTTACTCAACGAAAATGACATCCCAACCGTCGACAAGTGGATTACCGTCCATGGAAAATATTTGTGAGTTATCAAATAATTTAGCAGAAAAAATAGACAACTACGAAGGAAATGTATGTACAAGAGTTTTCACAAAGGAGGAAAAAATATCGTTACTAAAGCAGATAAGAGAAGATAAACAATCACTTTGCACCTGCAAATCTTGCGCGATGGACCGTCTGAAAAGTCTAGCTTACCAAGTAGCTTGTAAAGAAAAGAAATTATACTCTAAAGTCTAAATCGTGGAATAAGAATAGGAAAGTGGAACAAAAGTGGTTGGAAAAATTCGAAGGAAGGCACAAAGACGAAATTTCAAAATTCCCGACTGTTTGCAATCGTCCAGTTTTAACCAATAACGATGAACAATTGTTGCTCACATACTTACAAGAGGTGGTGAAGGTCCGAGGTGGTTGTATATGCAAACGCTGCTTCGCAAAATATATGCCACTTGTAGCTAATAAAATAGTCAGTGATTTGAACAAAAATTATCCAGAATGGAAAAGAAAAAAGAATGCGATGTATAAGTGGTTGAGACGTTTCGGAGAAAGGCACAAAATTGAAATTTCAGAATTCCCAATTGTTTGCAATCGTTCAGTTTTAACCAATGATGATGAACAATTATTGTTAACACACTTACAAAGGGTGAAGGCCCGAAGTGGTAGCAAATGCAAAAACTGCTTCGTGAGAGAGATGAAAGAAGATTTAGCTTGTAAAATATCCCGTGATTTGTACGAGAATTATCCGGAATGGAGAACAGACGAAAATACGATATATAACTGGCTGAGACGTTTCGAAGAAAGGCATAATATTGAAATTTCAGAATTCCCAACTGTTTGCAATCGTTCAGTTTTAACCAATGACGATGAACAATTATTGCTAACACACTTACAAGAGGTGAAGGCCCGAGGTGGTTGCAAATGCAAAAACTGCTTTGTGAGAGAGGTGAAAGAAGATCTAACTTGTAAAATAGCTCGTGATTTGCACAACAATTATCCAGAATGGAGAACAGATGAAAATACGATATATAAGTGGCTGAGACGTTTCGAAGAAAGGCACAAATTTGAAATTTCAGAATTCCCGTCTATTTGTGAAGCAGATTAGCTCGCTCAACGTTGGACATGTAGTCTTCTCTAAAATAGTTTTAATACCCGGAGACAAGCGTTGATTATTGATATAGGTAGAAATACTGAAAAATAAATTTGACTACAAATGTAAATTTTGGTCAATAAAAGAAGTGCAATTTTATCTTCTGAATTATCGAATCATTTCAAATCCACACTCATGAAACAAAAATAAACGGACAAATTCTGAAGGATTGCGAATATTTAAAAAAAGTGTAACAATAAAATTTAAAAAATTAATTAAATATACTATGTAAGTTGTATATACTGTAAATAATAAGTTATTTAAAAGCTTAATATTGTTCTTTGACTAAGATATTGATAAATAATTTTATTAATCAAACTTAAGATTGGATGTGATTGCGATGTAATAAGGTAATACTCTTCATCTTTATCTTTATAATTCTCGCTACACTTTGCTAAAAAATTATTTTAGATAAATTCTTTTAAATTTCATTATAGATCGAAGAACAATTGAATTTGTTTGTAATTTTGGATACTTGTATTTTTTGGTAAATCATATTTTTTGATAGCGAACAATCAGTAATTTATGTATTTATATTCCTGAAAAAGTTACAAAAATAAGCAGACAAATAGATCAGTTTTTGGCATTTGAGAATTATGTACTCCCTTAATTAGTAAACTGTTGATTAAGTTAGTGATACTGTTTAATTATTATACACAGTTGTGCAATCTTTAGAATAATAGAACGTTCAGCTCACAAGGCATATTACGGTTTATATTTATTTTCAGATAGTGCTACAGAATCAGACAATTTTTCAATTTATTTATTAAATAACAATCAATAAAAGCAACATCTATTTCTTAACTTTTCTAATATTTTAAGCAAATCAATACACAAAGAGGTCAAAG
>NJRP01000289.1:139235-149629 GCA_003063835.1 Aphaenogaster floridana
TTAATTTGACCCCCTTTAAATTGATGAGGAAGCACTGTGCAATTTCCTAATTTGCACACTTTTTGTAAATTTTATTAACTAAATTTGGTTTATTATTTAAAGTTTAAATATTATAGCAAAAAATACATAAAAATAATATTTTACTAAATAAATAGAAATTAATATAATACCCAATTTTAATTTGCTTTTGCAACACGCCTTTATTTGAATGCTATAATATAAAACGAGAAAAACTTTATTAAATTTATTTTTCAATATATTAAAGTTATTTAGCAAAAACTCTATTTTTATATGTATAAACAAAATTTGATTAATACAATTATTTAATCTTTTATTAAAAAACTACTGAGTATATATATCATACATATTATACTATATGTACACATTATTATATTTAGCGTAAATTGTTTTACAATTAAAAAAGAGGACTTTTACACTTATTTTTAACTAAAAAATACATAGAATATTATTAAGCTTTACTTAATTGTAACTCATCAAAGAAAATAATAAAAATTGAGATATAATGTTGAGGTGTAAAATACACCCCAAGCGAATAATTATATTTTAAAAAACAACCGAGTAATGCAGGGTTGGGAAGTAACGCGTTACTTGTAACGCCGTTACCGTTACAGTTACTTTTTTTTAGTAACGAATTGGTAACAACGTTATATTTTTTCATTAGTAACGGTAACGGTAACGCAGTTACGTTTTGTAGGTAATGGTAACGAATATAATCGTTACTTTGTACATGTACAATACATATGTTTAGAAAGGGCATAAGCGAGCTCTAAAAAAAGGGACCGTTATGTTTGATCATGTTGCGATTAATCATAACCACTATAAATCTCGCGTTAAACTAATCAATTAGCAATATAGACAGTTGGATGCCATTCTAAAAAAAGGCCATTAAAGTTTAGCGAAAAAGTAATGGAAATTGTTAACGGCTCGTTATATTTTTAGTAACAATAACTGTAGGTAACGAGTTACTTTTTTCAATGAGTAGCGAGTAACGGTAACAAGCTACTTTTTAAAAGTAACTTTCCCAACCCTGCAGTAACGTGGGGTTAAAGCCAAAATCAGATTTGTTGAATCATCCAGTGTATACAGATACATCAAAGTATAGATTGGCGATCGAAGCTTCGGCGATCACGCATTCTATTTTGCATGCAGGCTAATCAATGTGTGCGTAACTCGGGAATGTTCTACGCAGCATATCGAGAACTGTGATGCGAAACAGTGCGAAGCGATGCGACGCGAGGAATAGTGTTTGCTCGTCTGCGTAAGACGAGCAACCACACCGGAGAGAAGCCACCGGTTTCGTAAACGATACTCAATCCTGATGCCCGTATAATGCCGTTAGGCCGGAAATAACTGAACGTACGATGTGTTTTCCTACCGCGGTAATTAGAACCGTCGTCAAACGTGAGTACGTATCCGTCGTCGGTTCGCTAACCATCGTTGCTCCGCTCAAAGCGAGAGAGCGCCGTTGCGCGTCATTTTCATGCTTTCTCGTATTTGCGTAACGACGACGTCCCTCTTTTCGTCGCTCTTCGGCACAACGAGGCTTCTCAGGCTCTTTCCGCGTTCTTTCTAGAGGCTTGAGAGTGCTTCCTCTCGCTCTTGTTTTTCTTCGATTGTCGACTTTCCTATCTTCCGCAGTCTTGATTTCCGTCACCTCTGCGATGACCGTACGAAGAACAGATTTGTTTATCGTCACAAGCAACTGTGCACACACGCCGCTGGCAGGAATGTCGGATGAATCGATCGGAGGAACATAAATACAGGTTTCGAAAAGCTACAGCTGTAATTGGACCCCCATATGCAACGAGGACCCAACCAACAATGAGATAGTTTTGAGTAATAAGTAATTGAAGTTTTGTTATTACAATTAAAATAATCGGCTTAAGCCAAGTCTTTATGAGATTTCTTTTGAATGATTTACTCAAATTAAACGAAAAGCAAGATATATTTTTCAAAATAAAGAAGTACATTAAAAAACAGACACAGAAAAAGCAGTTTCTCTTATGCTTTCTTCTTCATATGCTTTATTACCAATAAAATGGCCCAACTTGTATAAATTAGGCTTAATTTTTTTTGCATAATTGAAAAACATCAACTTGTGAGACTTAAAATAACCAGTTAACTCATTTTTCGTCGGTTGGGTCCTTATTGCATATGAGGGTCCAATTAACGTTTACTCAACACATTCGCAGCCGCTAGTAGTTTTACATCATTTGAAAATCTGTAGCTGGTTGCCGCTGATGTAATTTTACGTCATTTTATATGGTAATTATTTAGAGATACGGACCACCCTCAGATTTCAATGACCTTGACATATGTTGTCAAGGTCATGTGACCCTGAGTAACCTCCTAACTTAAAAAGGTTTTAGTCGTCGCTCGTTATTCGTTAACAAGTTATTAACAAATTAAATGGACAAAATAAACGTGTGTTTAACTTCGTACTTCAAACTCTACCTAGCGCATAAATATCATATTATTTGCATATTTGCATATTTAAGTAAATGCTTGGGCGGGGAGGGGCTTCGCCCCTTCCCCTGCACCCCAACCCCATTAAAGCAGAGCATACCTATTTGACTGTTTGTGCTTTTGGTTAAAGTAGAGTTATAAAATAGTTAGTAATAATTAGTATGCTCTGCTTTAATTAAAAGCACAAACAGTCAAATAAGTAACATGCTCTGCTTTAACGGGATGAGGGATATAGGGGGAGGGGCGGAGCCCACTCGTTCAATTTACTACACATAAATAGATAGGTAAAGCAGGTAAGAATATGTATATTATGTAAAACGTATGTACATGGTATCTGAAAATTACATGTAATTTGTGAAAATTCTTTTGTTAATAACTTTTTAACAAACAACGAGCGACGGCTAAAACTTTCGGCACATTGTTCAAAGTCATAACCTTGACAACATATGTCAAGGTCATTGAAATCGGAGAGTGGTCCGTATCTCTAAATAATTACCTTTTATATTTATAGGAACGCAGATGATTTTATGACTTGTATTTATGATTATAGCAGTTATCTAACAATAAATTGATTTCAAGTTCCTTAAAATAAGCGTTTAAACGGAATTTAAAAAAAAGATAAACTTTAAAAAATAGAAATATACAAAAAAGAGATATTAAAAAAAGAAATATAAAAGAGATATTAAATTTTATTTTTATGTAAAAGTTTTTATTATTAAAAAAATATATATTTAATAAATTTTTTAATATACTTAATAAATTTTTTAATATTCTTATATTTATAAATTTGAAATTCTTTCTATTTAGATTTCTAACGCGAAAATTTCTTTTAATTTTAAACAACAAGTGGTTCCAAGCATAATATTATATAAAGCAATTTTTTCCATTTATATTCTCATCTTAATGCCAGAACCTTGCGGCACCCAGCTACAGTCGCGTGCTAGAATCGCCGGTTGCGAATGTGTTAATATGCGATTTTGCACAAAAAACGAATGTTGAATGAATCGATACGGAAAAGTATGAATTTGATTGTTGAAAGAAAACTACAATGTCAAATCGATGTAACACAAAAGATTATTATCTGCATATCAGCGATATTACTGAAAAACATAATTATTAATGACATTATAATTTATAATATTATTATAGTGATAATATATTATAAATTATAAATACTGAATTATAAATATTATAAATACTAAAAAACATAATTATTAATAACATTATAATTTATAATATTATCACTATAATAATATTATAAATTATAATGTCATTAATAATCATGTTTTTCAGTAATATCGCTGATATGCAGATAATAATCTTAAAGATATGATCCTCTAGACATCGGATTATTTTGTAATCAATATTGTGGTTATTAATATTATTAATTATTGTAATATTATAATGTTATTAATAACATTATAATGTTATTAATAACATTATAATGTTATTATAATGTTATTATGTTTTTCAGTAATATTGCTATCACTATAATAATATTACAATAATTAATAATATTAATAACCACGATATTGATTACAAAATAATCCGATGTCCAGAGGATCGTATCTTTGCCGATTGAGAGGAACGTACAAATCGCAAAATAAGATGAAGCCGCTTGGTTAATTGAAAATGTTCGGACCACCACCGCGAACGGAACGGAACGGAACGGGACGCTGATAGCCACGCGAACGCATTCTCGCGAAAGTAATGCACGAAATTGATATCGTGCCAGGCAAGACTTTTTTAATTAAGCGGCAGAAATAGTTTTGCGCTTTGAAAGACCCCGGTGCTGCCCATTCCGATATTATTATCGGCGGATTCGCGGCAGTGGAAATAAAGAAATCGGGGGAAAGCAGACGTTGCGGCGCACGATGGGGCCGATAGCCCATGAAAGAGTTGCTCGCGGCCCGGGATGAAATACGGACTCCTAGAAATTGTAAATCATGCCGGGTACAGTGAAACACGGGGCGCCCGTGGTCGGAAGAGTTATCATGACGCGACGCCGTACCGAATATTCCTTTCCTTTCGTTCCGTCGTTTCGACTTCTTCTATTTCGTGTTAAAGAAATCAATTATTTCTTAATAAAGAAAAGAAATATTTGAGTATATCATGTAAATAATTATTATCTTAAGTCACTCTCTCTTTCTCTCCCTTCCTCTCTCCCTCTTTCCCTTTTCACTCTCTCTTTCCAGAGAAAGAGAGAATCCAAAAAGAATTCTTTTTGAATTCCTGAATTATGAAATAAATTCTTTTTCCGTCCCATTTCTGTTCTAAAAAAACACTCTTAAAAGTTCAAAAAGAATTTATTTTTATGTCACCAATTCTGAACCCTTTTTCAGATACAAAAGGAATTCTTTTTATACTAATTACAAAATACTAATAAATACGTTTTATAATAATATTGGAAAGAATTCTTTTTGAGTTCATTTCGAACAGATTGCGCTAATTCATAAAGAATTTAAAAAAGTGAATCCTTTTTGAATTCATAACGATCATCTGTATTATCTGGATTTCTCTCGCGCGCGTGCTTCAGAATTCTGAGACTTAAAATTACGGGTAATTACGAACGCGGGGTAATCCCGGACGACGTCATTTCGATACTTTCCGCTTCTTTTAGCTCTGCGCACCAGCGCTCTCTATGTAGCTATCCTAACGTTTAGCTCTGATGTCTAAGGGCGGTATTCATAGTCGGTTCTTATATTTAAGATCGTCTTAAGTACAATCTTAAGACTGTCTCTTATACACATCCAATCTTAAGATGTCGTAAACCAATCACAGAGCCGTATTAGCGTCTTAAGACGTTACTTAAGACGGTCTTAAAATAAGAACCGACTATGAATACCGGCCTAAGGCGAGAGAACGCGCACACTGTTCAAGGTAAAAACCGTTAAACTATTTCGATCGATTTGATGTAATTTTTGACTGTTAGATAAATCACGCTAATCTTTTAGGCTTTTGAATTATTGTTACGAATAATTTTGTTAGAATAGAAGATCTACTAAAGAATGCATCTAATAACTTGAAAATGTGACTGTTCAGTAGTTTAAAATTTTTTTTACTAATTTTACTAAAAATGCCTGTTTGGGGTAATTACGAACGATCTAACTGGGGTAATTGCGATCGTTCGGTATTACGCCTACCAGTTGATTCTCTACAGAAAGTTGTTTTTCTTTCAGATGACTCGAAAATATATCAGGAAAACTACATTAAAATATCGAAATATTAAGATTATTGAAATATTAATAATCTTAAATTGGCCGTAATAGATGTTCAGAACAAAGTTTTAATTTTGGGGCAAGCTGTGACTAAATATTCTGTTACGAAGACTAGTATTTATGACCAAATAAAAAGAGGCGAATTTAAAGAGCCAAGAAAAGGTACGAAGCCCGTTTTTTCGGTATTACCCCATGAACAATTCGCAATTACCCCAGAGGTATCGGGGTAAAGCCGAACGGCAAGGGTTTTGTTTTCTTTGAAAATGTTGATTTTATTTTTATATTTTAAATAAAAGTTATGATTGATCTCAGAGAAGAATATCCAAAGTTTAGTTTGTAATAAACATTACATTTATAAATAAATAATGATATTATGTATTGTAGTAATGATATAACAATAAATTGTAAAAACGCATATATATATATATATATATATATATAGTATAATATAAAAAATTTAATATTTATTAGTATATAATAAATAATATACTTTTTATAATAACGTTTAATATATTATTATGAAATAATACAATTTTTTCAAGAAGAATTAAAGAATTAAAGAAGTTTTGCGATATGGTATAAAACCAGTTTATAGGGTAATTATTATCGATGTTATATGATACAGATAATCAAGATTTTAGATAATATTTATTGTTAATTATATAATTCTAGATAATGAAATATTCTATAGCTATAAGTACCTGTTTTTGCATCTAAATACTTCTTGCAACGGATATCAAAGTACATTTTTTTTTCAAGTACTTTGAGTCTGTATATGAATACTTTTTGCAGCAAATACTTATACAGTGAATTACGTTTTTATCTAAATGTTGATACCTGTTCTTAGATATTCTTTGCAGCCGAATACCCGTTACGTGTATACATGTACATGTACGTGTATACGTGTTCATATGTACCCACTTATATATAAGTATTTATATCTAAGCGCTAAAAAATATGAAGTAGCTTTTACACGGCTGGTCTTGCTTACTCCATAAGTAGTCATCAACACCCCGAAGCTGTCAGACGAGTACAGGCGTCCCTAACGAAGGGTTGCTGGCCTGTAAGAAGGGACGCTGCACCTAAAATCGAGGGAGGGGTCTTTTTAATACTACTTAATCGCGTTTACGCCGTACGTCTTCCGTCAAAGGCTCGAATATTCACGGCAAAGTGCTTCAGAGTCCCCTTGAGAGTCTAATGTAATAAATGGATAGACAAGCGGTCGATCAGCCTCTCTTGATTGGATATTGATCAGCTGTTCGGAGAACGTCGCTCGCTCGAGCGAAAAAGAAGCGAGGGAAAATATTGCCGCGTATTTTTACACGAACCTCGCCGTCTGGAGTCGCTATGCGATTTTCCCTTTTAAATAACTCTCTTTTTCTCTCCCTCCGTCTGATACTCCTCCTTTCTCTCTCTCTTTCTCAGGAAAGTTCGCGGGGTCACGGGTAAAAGCGTCGCCTTGCACAGAAGAGACGATATGTTGATTGCGCCTTTTATGCTTTGCATTTTCGGCAAAAGATATGTTTAAGCACACCGCTTCTTACGTAACTTAGCTTTTCATCTTTTGAAAGCATCTGCAGATCACCCCAATTTCCGTAGATAAAATTATCACGTTACAAATCTCCCATACAGCACAAAAATTGCAGCAATATTGCAGTAACATTGCAGTAATATAATAATATTGCCGAAATGTTGCTGCAATGTTCTATGCTGTATGGGTCTATAATTCTTCGAGAAATCTAAAAACGTACGTAACATTAAGGAGTGCAATCTTAAATGTCGCTACCCTTTTCAGGGTGTATAATGCAGAGAAAACGATAAAGATACTTTGAGATGTTATGTAGACATATACACTACCGTTCATAAGTTCGGGAATGCTGGGGATTTTCTCGCACCTCATGAAAAGTTAAGTATCTTGGTAAAACAAATCCCAGAGAAGTTTTTATAAATGCATTTTGAAGGAGAAAGAGCTATAAATCTGTCTCTTAGTTTCGTCTCTACGATATTTTGTTCTCAAATTACATAAAATTAAAAAATAGTTTCTTTCAATATTTTTTGTTACTTTGAAACGTTGTTGCTTGTTAAAACATTATCGGACAAATATAATATAAACGAAAGAGTATTTTAAAGTAAGCTTTCTAAGCTTTAAAATACTTTTTTTTTTAATTAGTGTAATGATTTTTCGCAATAAAGTATAAAAAGTGGATAAAATATATTTTTTAATAAAAATTATTAACTATCAAAAAAGTCTTTAAAAATTTTGAAAAAATTTATGCAAATCAAGCACATTATAACAAATTTTTTCTTCTTTTCCTTTTTTCCGTAAATTTTTTTGAAAAAGCATTTTAAAGCTTAGAAAGCCGACTTTAAAATACACTTTTGTTAATTTTTGTCCGATGATGTTTCATCAAGCTACAGCGTTTCAAAGTAACAAAAAGATATTGAAAAAATACTAATTTTCAATTTTGTATAATTTAAGAACAAAATATCGTAGAAACAAAACTAAAAAATAGATTTAAAGCTCTATCTATTCTCTCTAAAATGCATTTTTGAAAACTTCTCTAGAACTTTTTTCACCGAAATACTTAACTTTTCGTGAGATGTGAGAAAATCGCAAGCGTTCCCGAACTTATGAACATAGTGTATATTTAGCAGGTAAATAGATAACAAAATATCTATACGCTGTACTATACTATACAAAAAGATCAATTTGCAACATTGAATACACAATCAATATATGATAAAAAGTCAGGCGAACGTACAAGTTGCTACGGATAATTATAGCGTTGTCGAGAAACGCCTCGTTACGTTAGTTAGTATCAAGACATTGAGATCCTCTTGCTCACAGCGAACAAAAAGCAGTTTGCATACTCAAGTTAAGTACGCCAAGATACTCGCGGAGCGTTAATACAACAAAGGGGCAAGTAAACGATGTGCCAACCTCTTTTAGTAGAATGATTGATTTTTGAAGAAAGATAGTAAACTATGTAAACACGAATAAATTATGCACACGCCAGGAGGTATTTATAATAGTCCTTATTCTCCACGTTAATAAACATGATATATACATCGCATAATAACAAAAGAAAATGTACAATATATACTTTTAATAAGCGATAAACAATTAAAATTTTTACGTGTAATTTTTTAAATTGTTGTACTAGTTTATTTAATTTAAATGATAATGTAAAAGAAATTTTTAACTAACAAACGCTTCCCTCTCTCTTTCTCTTTCTCTCTGCACAATAAATTTTCTATGTTAGGACTTTGAGTTTTTTTCATTTCTCGCGAAAATTCCATGTTTTATTAATCGAAATATGATGATACCGCGTACAAAGGATATGAAAGGAAAATGATGTGCAAAAACGGCAGAAAGGTAATTATTTGCATATTCGGATTTCACTGACAGTTGATATCTGCGTCTGTGATCAAAAGCCGAATCATTCAAAGTAACGACTGCAAATTTTTCGATTGAGACTAGTTGAAACTCGAAAAGCCTTTAATCGGAGCCGTGTGAATGTGATCAATTCTCATGAATAAGATAGAGTCGTAACATATATTTACGATCTGAAATGCGTGCATACTGCATAGGCTGAAAGGAATGCGAGACTCGGATTTGTAACAGAATGTGTATATCATGTACAAAAGGATAATGAAGGACAGACCACTGATGGATTAATAATTTCGCGAAGGAGACAAGGCGCCACACAGACCTCGTTAATTTTAATAGATTGCGCGGGAGTGACAAAGCCATTTATTGTTCACAGTCCTCGTCTGAAACTACGATGAGTAGACGAAGCGTTATAGTGCTAGACAAAAGTTGAAAGCCAGTACTGAGCATCTTCCACATGAGTAGACCATTTCGAAAGGGGCGTAGTGCTAATTTGAAGATGTTGTTAACTTATATTAAGTACATCGCATAAGCGATTTTCGTATTGTTCTCTGCATTTTGGAATTTCAAAATCCAAAATTTATCTATCTTTCTTCCTTGATTCCTTGTTAAGCTTTATAATATAAAAAATCAAAGGAGGATGTGTAAAAGTGGCCGATTTTTGCCCCCGAGGTGGCAAGTAAAATTCGAGTGGTTTCTTATAGAATTTTGACCATAGAATCACGTGACGTAATTAGTTTTTCCTGAAAAGGCGGGGAAAACATGGAAAAATGGGGGAAAACTGTGAAAAATGCATATTTTTGTCTTAAATAATCTTGGAGAATAATCTCTTGCACCTAGATGTTTTTCCTTTGGGAGCTATTTGATGTATTGCATTCTGTTATATCATAGAGTCAAAACATATGATGGAATTATCATACGGGAACTGCGAAAATGTTGATGGAAGTGAAACTATCGATTTTCGGTATCAAGTCAAGGCTACCTTACAATTAGTAAACTCGGGACAGATACATGCCTATATTATAAATAAATATTAGAAGAGGTTAAAGGCCAAGGAACGAGCACAAAATTAAAAACAACGATGTTATAAATTAAATAAATAAATAGATAGTTTAATATCATATGGTATACGTTTCGACTGCACAGAGTCTTCTTCAGCACAGATAATAAATAAATTCATGTATAAAACCTATAAATTAAATTAATAACACTTAAAAAACGATGTAAAAATATCACTAATGAGAACAGCATGGTAAAGATAAGAGGCTATACCGAAACCAGCACATGAGAACATATTA
>NJRP01000289.1:160535-171096 GCA_003063835.1 Aphaenogaster floridana
GAATCGAATCGAATCTACTGTGATTCGATTCGATTCGAATTCGAACTATTCGCACACTTCTAATAGGCATCTATCTGTCCCGACTTTACTAAAAATAAGTAGCCTTGATTTGATACCGAAAATCGATAGTTTCACTTCCACCAATATTTCCGCAGTTGCCATACGATAATTCCATCACATCCCTGGCGAAAATAATATGTTTATAAGAAGTTTGCTTAAGTGTTGAATAGATGTTTCATTTGAGCTTTAAAACATTTATTAAATTGTTTATGAGATGGAAATTTAAACATGGAATTGTTTATGAAATGTTCACGACTATGTTTCTTATGAAATGTTTCACTGGCAATGACATAGTCTCAAACGTTTCCATTATATTATAGTTTTGTAAGTATTTATAAAATGTTATTGTCACCAGGTATTTGCAACGCGCGTTTCTAAACAGTGTAACCATCTATAAAACTCTTTATAAATAGTATAACCATTGATAAAACTCTTCATAAACAAATATAAACACAATCTCTCACTAACAATTTTCGCCAGGGATGTTCTGACTCTATGATAACAAAATGCAATACATCAAATAGCTCCCGAAGGAAAAACATCTGAGGTGCAAGAGATCATTCTGCAGGATTATTTAAGATATGCATTTTTCACAGTTTTCCCCTATTTTTCCATGTTTTCCCCGCCTTTTCAGGAAAAACTAATTACGCCACGTGATTTTACGGTCAAAATTCTATAAGAAACTACTCGAATTTTACTTGCCACCTTGGGGGCAAAAATCGACCACTTTTACACATCCTCCTTTAAAATCCGTTAGTTTAGATTCACAAACATAAATAAATATAGAATTAATTATTATATTAATATAAATATTTAGCATAAAAATGATCTATTATTACAATTAAAAGGTAAATTAGAATCATGTATAAATAAAAAGATTTATCATTTTATGTAAAAAAAGTGAAAATGGACACACAAATGGCATATATTAAATATATAGATTACGGAAAATGAATTTATATTTATATAAACAGTTTTGTAATTAAAATTAATAGATTTTATAATAATAAATTAATAAAAAAGTATTAAAAGTAATATAGCCATATACTTTAAATAAGAAGTAATCAGACTATGTTATAGTAACAACTCCAAAATATTTAAATCAACAAGATAAACAATTTTAAAGAAGACTAAACTTTTCTTTTTCTCTTTTTTCTCTTTTTAATCCTAACAGACTGCAACAAAATGTTGCTCGATCTCGCTATTTTGATTGGTAATGAACTCATCAGTACTTGGCAATATTGCAATTGATGAAATGTAAATGTTTGCGAATCTCTCGACCCTCCGTTAGAAATTAACCAGCCAAGCGAGAAGTTAGAAATTCCATTTTACAACCGAGCGTGGTGAACACAAACGAAACTTCGCAGACAAGTGCTACCCGGCATATGAGACACCGACATGACGGACGCATGTCGAAATTTTTTATGACGGTCAATATAACGACCACTCAATATTCAGTATCCCATACTCAGCAAATAAATACATTCGCGCTTGATCGAGCGAGTTTAACGATTTAAAAATGTAGTAAACTACGGCTCGTATACGAATTCACATCAATAAAAGCTTGCGATAATGTTCGGGGAAGAACAAAATTATAATAAATATAAAGTTATTAATATTATTAATATTTAATTCAAATAGAAAACTTAATGAAATTTACAATTATCATGTGCGATTTCTGATTGGAGTGGGGTGCGCAAGTCGATATTTTATATAGGGAAGAGTTGCTGAATGCGTTACCGGTCGCCTAAATCGTAACTCATCAATATTTTATATTATTACTTAATATAAGCAACATTTAGTAATAAAAATATGAAATAAATGAGAAATGAGTATTAGTAGGTTATACATCTTATTTTGTGCGTGCTAACAACACTTTAAAAAATCGGGTACAACTGATGTTAACTTTTTGTCAATTTATATGTAGCTGATAATAATGTAATCATGTATAATTTTATTCTAAAATTTTATATTTTCATAAAAGAAGATTTATTGTAGAATATTTTACATTCATTGTATATACATATTTGCAATTATTATAAAGATTAAATCGATATTTTTATAAAATCTGTCGAGTTTCCAAAGTCATACCATCACAAGGTTTCCTATATTATACCGGTAGGATTTAGGAACTCGTGTTTATATAATTGTGTTATATGAATACAAATGTCAATTGTGTTATATGAATACAAATGTCAATTGCAAAAATAAATTCAAGCCAGTTTTATTTCGACATCCTTAACTTTTCCTTATTGTTATTTATTAATTATTAAATATTTAATCCTTTTTTGATAAATTATTAATAAAATAGATATTAGATAATGATTCCTTTTATTAATCTTATATTTTTAATTATTTTTATTTATAAATTCAATACTTTCAAGGAAATTATAATTTAGAAAATCCACAGGTACGCGCGCGCGCGATTTAGGCGACCGATTGCCTGAATCGTACCTTTTGCAGCATGTTACAAAAAGACTTATAACAAATTAATTTACGGTGAAAGATTAAACATGTAATAATAGATACCTGAAACATCAAACTACAATTTCCAACGTTTATTTACGTACAAATCAATATCAAATGGGAAATATAATAAAAAATAGCTTAAGTAGTACGCATTCGGTAACTCTCTCCTATATGTATATGATTATATAATAAATAGCGTAAGCTATATGACACTTTATTTGAATAACTCAGCATTCGCAAGCACTCAATTTAATTGTTCTTTCCTGGAAATCTGGGAGTTTTAACGTTATAAAATTCTCTCGCTGGTGCGATTCTTTTCTAGATGCTATCACGTAAGTCACGATGATTTATATAGATTATGCGGGACCTACAGAGAGTATAAGTCTTTGGCGGAGCCCCTCAAAAAGATTTTTCACGATTAGAGAAAACCGCCAGGCTATCATTATCCCACGTGGGAAATACACTCCGGCGGTTTGTAAGTTCCAAATTGAAACGTCGAGGGTCCTCGACGCCCCCATCGTCCCCGCCCTATCCCAAATCCTTAAATCCTAGTACTTAGTGCGAAATTAAGTGCCACCTGGTACCGGGTATAAACGTGCCCACCCGGAGGTCCTCTGGTAGAGGCAAATATTTGCTCGGACGTTATGACCGTGCCCGGAGGAGGAATTAGGGTTAATAGAGGGTTATATCTGCCGGCTTTTTTCCGCGGCGTACAAAAGCCCTTTATTTTCCTTGACCGATGTCTAACTGATGGTCCAACCAACGTTTTTCACGTGGATGTCTATGTCCTTTAATTAGACGCCCTTCCTTTCTGCCGAGAAGCAATTTAGAGCGTCTCCTGAACAAGGGCGTAGCCCGAGCACTAAATCGATACGTTTCAATCCACAATCAATAGCCAATACCTCTGCAGGATATTAAATGTCTAATTGTGAGAAATTAACGTTTAATTCGGACAAATTGGCAGCTGTCCCGGGTTGGAGAAATATTGAACAATATATGTTTTTTTTACAATTAGCTATTTATCGGTAAAAGTTTTAACAGAGGCATGATGACAATTATACTAATGATAAATTAATATTAAATTTTTTTACCCTTTATTTTCTCCAGTTTCTCGTCTTCTAGGTGTTTGATTTGTCGGAAGATTGAAATGATATTGTGAATTTGTGATACTGTTTGTGAAGAAGAGAGACCGATATATTGGATTATATAAGAAAAGACTTGTCTAGCGGGTTACTTTTGAAAATTAATTACCGGTCTATGTGCACTAATTTAGATCATCAAGCGTGTCATTTAATTAATCCGCCTATCTTCCTGATCAACGACGTCTTTGCAACCCTCAACATCACCGTCCTCATCTACCCCTGTCCAGCCTCTCGTCAGCGTCCCCTGTTGACGGCGTCGCATCGAGTTATTTATTTAATTGGACATTAAAGCGCGAGAAAGTAATTATAAGGAACGATGAGGTGTCTCTATGTTGCCTTCAGGGAACGGTATATTTTAATTAGAAATGTGTGATAGAGAGAAAGGGGAAGAGAGGAAAAAAATAGGATCGTTGTTAATTTCCTCGTTTGCCAATAAAAAAGATGCGGTCACAAGCATCCATTCGATATTCGGTGATTACCCGCGTTATAATTCTAGTGTATTATATGCAATATTGTTTATTATCCAATTACAGCTGAACCTACCACGATTTCGAGAATGCAATGTGTAGAAATAAGGAAATAAGAATAAGTCTGAAAAAGATGGATGTAAAACTTGATAACTGACGAAAGATATTTATAGCCCGTTTAACATTATGATAAGTGTAATCTATCGAACTACAAATATTAAATTTAATAATAAGGATATATTTAAGACCGACACAACTGGCAATCTTTATTTGATATTAAATGTACAATATATGCGACGTTTTGACCATTGTATGTGGTCCTTATCAAGCTTAAATCTAGAAAAATTCGCAAATTACAATATTAAGTTTAACGATTCACAATACAAATAAATTATTGTAAGAAACAAGAACAAAAAACTATACCTAAGTCAAATAAATAAAACAGTGGTTAGCGACAAACATCTTACTGACTATGAAAATTTACCAATAAATTCATGGATCTGAAAACTAGATTAAAAATATGTTGTAAAGAAAAGATAAAATAAGCAAATAAATAAATAGTTAAATACCAATAAATTAGTGTAAATACATAATTGATGCGTCATAGTAATGAAGTTAAAACCGAATTAGAAATTGAATAACAGAATAAATGAATACAAATTAAAAATTAATATGGCATGCTTTTACATGTTCGTATGTCGTCAAACAGTAAATGAATTTCTGACTAGTAGCCATGGTCATCTCACGAAACTCAGAGTGTGAGTTTTGTATGTCGCAAATTGGGGAATCGACAATAAATTAAATAATGATGTGGCTTATAACGATTACGATTTCAAACATATTACACAGCAACACTCAGCATCGTTGCGAAGTCAAAGACTGATATGAAAAGACAACATTGAACATAAAACAGCATGAGTCCTAAATAACGCATCTAAACAAACAAATCAGAAATGCGTTTATGTGGACATTATCACTTTACCATATATATCGGATTTAAATTCTCCGTATCCTTTTTTAAATTTATTGTATTTTTTTCTTTCTTTATGAAAAATATTTCAGCAATCTCTCTTTTTTAGTATGTTTTTCTTTATGTAAAATTTCAGGTGAGGACCAGTTAAAGTCGTGTTCATGTAATATTCAATGTTTGCTGACTACAGAAAAATTGCTCTCATGTTTTTTATGTCATTCCTGTGCTCTTTTATTCTTGTTTCTACGTGTCTTTTTGTCTGTCCTATGTAAGAAGCGTTACAATTATTACAGTTAACCTTGTATACCACATGTGTTTCTCTATTCGTATGCAATACATCTTTCCCTCTTTTTATAACTGTATCTAACTTTTTGGGAACAGTGTATAGAACATCCAATCCACAATTCATTAATGTGCGACGTATACTCTCACTTAACCCTTCAATATATGGAATCACCACATATCTGCGGCTATCAAAGGTCTTATTTTCAACATTATTACTCATCGATGAACACTGCACATCATTGCGATTTCTTAATTCTTTTAATCTTTTATTAACTTGTTTAGTGATGACCTGTGTGGGAAATCCATTATTTAGAAGAATTTTGTTCACAATTCTGATATTGAAGATGTGAAACTGTTCGTCAAAGAGCAAAATGGCACGATCCACAAGGCTTATTATTCTATTAACTTTATATTTATGTGGGTGGTTGAAATAATAGTTGACATAACGGCCTGAAAATGTTGGTTTGCGATACCAATTGGTCGTCAGTTTATTACTATTCCTTATTACTATAGTGTCCAAAAACGTGATTGAACCATTAGATTCTATTTCATGCGTAAATTTTAATCTGGGATGATAACTATTAAATGTTTGGAGTACATCATGAATCCTCGTTTTTGGCACTACAGTGAATATATCATCGACATACCTATAAAATGTGGCTACATTGAAATCCAATGATTCCAAGCAAACCGTTTCAAGATCGTCCATGACCATATCAGCTAAAATGGAGGACAATGGGGATCCCATGGGGCTACCAAAGATCTGCTCATACACCTGTCAAACGTAAAACTTGTGGAACTCAAAATTAATTTTATAGCGTATATGAATTGTGGTAAGCTAAATTTCGTAGATTTTGAAATATCTTGCCATCTTTTTTCTACTCCTTTGATCACCAACTCTTTCGGGATATTAGTAAAGAGAGCTGAGACATCCAGAGAAATGAGAATATCATCATTATTTACTTCTTTGTTCTTAATTTCTTTAACAAATGACCAACTATCCTTAATGTATGATCTAGGTTTTTTTATGGACTCGTAAATAATGCTATGGATATAACTAGCAATATTATAGAGTGGGCTCCCTATTGTGGAAACAATTATACGTAACGGACAACCTTCTTTATGGATCTTTAGTTGCCCATAGCATCGCGGAAGGTTACCATTCGTGCAGTTTAAACCCTTATAAGTGTCATTTTCGATAATGTCTCCATCATACCAAGACTTGACCAACAGATTAATTTTTATAGTTATCGATTTAATTGGGTCTTTTTTCAATTTTTTGTATGTCGATTGGTCATTGAGTAACTTTTTAATTTGAGAAATATAATCATTCTTATCCATAATGACCGTAACTTGACCTTTGTCAGCCTTGGTGACGAAAACATCATCATTTTCTCGCAAAAACTTTTTACATTTAGAATATTCGTCGAGGATGTATTTGTCAATATAATTTAAATGCTTATTTTTATTTAAGAATATGTCTAAGGAATTAGTAACGGTGGTTTTTGTTATATCTAATATTTCTTTCGAAATTTTATAACTGTTTAGTTCGAAGTTTTTTACTATTTCTAAAACAGAACGCACTCGGTTTATTCGATTGTTTGACTGGTAAACTAAACTTCTCACCAAGACTTAAAATATTTAAGACAGACTCTGAGATTACTTTTCTACTATTGTTAATGATCCATTTAGACCTATCAATTTTAAAGAAAGAATTATATTGTGCGTTTTGTTCCCTCAGATTATTAAACTTTTTTGTTAGATTGTTTTTTAATTCGTGGTTGTATTTTCTAAATTTCTCACTGCTGCATTCGAAAAAATCAATAACTAACTCATCTGGTATGCATGTAAAAAGACGATTTTCTATATATTTACTTTTTGAACACAAGAAATTTAAGTTATAATTAGCGTCTTTAATTTTAAGATTCAACGTACGTTGACTACGTTTTTTAAAAACATTAAATTTACGATTCGCATTTTTACTATGAAAATCAATGTTTAAGCGAATATTTTTAATGTGGAGTGGTAGAATGTCGAACCTTCTACATCGTAGTAGAAATATAAGCTGTTGACGTGTGGTGCAGATTTTTGTCATTATATTCATCCAGATCTTCATTAAATTAGTAGTACTCCATCCATAATATTTGGTGATGGTCGTAAAATAACTCATTAAATTTAATATTTATTATCGTTATCTTATGTGTTGATGCATGATTCTTAAAAATGGTCAATCTCAAATATTGGTATCTGCTTTCTTGTTTCTAGGTAAACGGGCAAGACGTTTCAAACTCTAGTCACGAGGATGCTGTGCGCTGCTTCCAATCGGCTCAGGAGCCAATTATTGTCGAGGTCCTTCGACGACAACCTAGCGGGCATCAACAGGTACCTCACACGCCCTCGAAGGAGCACGAAAGGATCACGTGTCAGGATAAAAATGAGGGGACGACGAACGGAAGGGGCGCGACAGACGACCGAACGTGCAACGACGATGTAAAGAAGGACGATACGACGTGTCCCTTGGTATCGACTGCAGTTCAAACGGACTGGGCTGGTCTTATAGAGGAAGAGGAGTTACTTCCAGTTCCCTTGGTCGTTGAGGAACAAGCGAACGACAGCTTCGAGGATTTCCTTACTCACGACATCGACTTTGAGGTATCCAATAATTACATGATCAATTTAATTTCTGATGATCACGAAAATATGCGAGGCAATAATTGAGAAATTTATTTGCCGCATTGATCGCAACATTGAGTATAATAAGTAATAGAGTGAGAGCGTATCCCTTTTACATCGATTGGGACAAATGCGTTCCAGTGTTTTTCAAAAAATACATCTGTTAAATATTAAACTGTTAAAGTTCAAACAGAGCACATTTTAAAGGAGATTAATTAAACTTTAATAAAAATATATTGTGATAATATCATCATATAAAAAATATATAAAATTATTATCTATATAAATATAGATTAAGATCCAAAATTTCTCGAACGATGTTTGCAGCGTTATTAATATTATCTTCTCCGCGTGACGATTATTCAAATACAATTCTGATAATATAAATACAATATGTGAATAAATGGGCTAATGGGAGTCAGCGCTGTAAATAATGCGCAACAAATTTAGTACATTAATTTAATAAATAATTAAAAAGGTATATAAATTTCTTCGTACGTTTCAGCTAACCTTTTAGCCATCTTCACTGACTGACTATTGACTGACTTTAATTTATTTAATTTATCTATATGTATCTTCACATTGTATTTTTTAACTCTTGGCCACATTTCTTCTTGTAATTTATTTTTTAAAATTATTATTTTTAAAAACTATTTTTAACTATATAAAATGAAGGCTCATTTTACCTCATTTTGACTATGAACAGTGAGGTCCACCTATTCTTCACTCAGTATTTCTATTTATTAATTTTTAATATTGACTACCTACTGACTGACTTTAATTTATTGAATTTATTTATATGTATCTTCACATTGTATTTTTTCACTTTTGACTACATTTCTTCTTCTAATTTATTTTTTTTTTTTTACTATTAGACCTCACATAATTTGTAAATTTATTGGCCATTTGCTGTGAATTGGAGATACACGTTACTAATGGGTACCATCCAGTCATGTAACTGTATGGGATAACGCTCTATACCATTTGAAGCAATGTGTTGGACCTTCTCATACTGGAACGCAGCAGGATACTTTTAACCAAACGAAATATTATTGTCACACATCCACATTTATGCTGAAGATGGCTAAAAGGTTAGCCGAAACGTACGAAGGAATTTGTATACCTTTTTGATTATTTATTAAATTAATGTACTGTTTTGCATTATTTACTGCGATGACTCTTATTAGCCCATTTCACATATAGTATTTAAAATTATTGGGAGTCCTATCATCAACTTAGTTTGATAATGTAAATTTCTAATATTTATATACAGGATGACCCATTATAATCTTTCCACGGGATTATCTACCGAACTATTCGTTATTCAAAAAAATGTTTCAGATAAAACTTACTCTATTTTGAGAGAGACATCTTATGACGAACACACATTTTTTCTAGGTGAAGATGTTCCTGAGATTTCAAAGTGACCTTTGTTTTTTTAATAGAATTATATGATTTTCTTTATATAATATAATTTCTCCAGTTATTTGGCATAAAAAGTGTATTAAGGTAAAGTTTTCAAAAAACCAATAGTTTACGAGATATTTCATATTTTATTCTGGCATATTTTAACATAAAATATAAAATATCTCATAAACTATTCATTTTTTGATAACTGTACCTTAATACTTTTATGCGTAGAATAGTGGGATAAATAAATTGATGTGTGTGAGGAAAACACATGGTTGCTTTTAAAAAAATTATGCAATTTGCAATATGTAGTTATAGATAGAAATATACATATATTATAATTGCTGAATCGCATTATAGTAACTGGGCGCATATTATATACTCAACAGCTACAATTGCATTATCTAATATGATCTGTGTTTAAAATAATAAATTGCATGCTACAATTACAAAAGTATTTAAAAGATAATATAATCGTAATCATATAATCTAATGTATAGATAACAATATAAATTATTAAACAAGCAAGAGATGAAATATTCTTCGCCAGTGAATAATAAACCACAGAAGAGATTTGTTTCGACACTACTGGTCAATTTAATTTAAATTAATATATCGCGATTCGCGACGTTTTTCGACCATGGATTTTAGTCCTTCTAAAGTGAATGAAATTAATTTCATGTAAAGAATTTGTTATGAAAAATATTACCTCAGCCAGGCATTTAACAAGAAAAATAGTTAAAAAATTCTGACATAAATAATATTACATTGATAAGTAGAAAAGTAATAAGAAAAGAACAGAACACGAAAAAGCAGAAGACTGAATCATTTTAATTTAGAAAAAATTATCCAATCTCACTTTACAACAAATTCTGCACGGTATGTGATCAAATACAATACTAACTACACTACCGGTCAAAAGTATTTTATCACCTATATACTACGTAATCTTATGTTAAAATCTACATAAACATTAGTTCCCTTTATTTGTATTTTATTTTATATAACAGAGACATTGTAGTAATGTTCGATTTTACTGGTAAAAGCACTTAAATATTGAATATGTAGAGACTGATCACAGAAAC
>NJRP01000290.1:38449-52098 GCA_003063835.1 Aphaenogaster floridana
TACAAAATGCATTTATTCTATCGCGTCATTTATTTTTCTCGGCCATTCAAGATGAATCTATCAAAAAAATCCAAACTTTAATAATATATCATATATTTTGTATAAAGTTAGCAATGCATCCCACATAAAGTTGAGGCTTATAATTTGATCTTTGTTGACTTAAAATAAATCACAGCATATTTCTTATTAAGAATGCTATTATATATTTTAGCCCTTCGTTTACGATTTATATCACATCGTTTATTTCGAATAAAAATCAATTTTAAGCAATCGCCAAGCCGCTTGTAGGAACCCGTGATAAAAGTATCGTAACCGTTAGTCTGTTCTAGTCAGCTGGCCTTTTATAACTTTGTTAATTATTCCTCTTTTATAGTTATATTTTTATACCGGATGCTTCTCTTTATCTGCAGGATGTGGTAAAGCACATTCAGCAGGTACCGGTGTATATCAGTACACGCGAATATTAAAATCACGGTATCAATTGGCTGTCTCGCCACATTATGGAGCGCAGATTACCGATCCAACGAGCATAATGGCCCGCGCAACGCTATACTTGGTCGCTAAGCTAGTCGCGTCCGTGGGTATCTTCTGTTCTGGACTGGCTTATTACCTCGGATATCGCCGTACCTCGGGAATACAACTATCAATTACTCCGTGTTTCGACGAGTTCCTTAACTGCGTAGCTACCGTAGATCGACCCGTGAAAATTTCCCCTTCGATTAGTCCTTAAAAATTAGCCTGTGAAACATTCTTTCCAGTATCTAAATTTTTCTCAAACGAAAGAAATAAATCTTCCTTGCTTTTAGGTGCATGACAAACGTATCTTAGATACTATTTCGTTTAAGATGTCAAACGTCAAATATTCGAACAATGCATTATCCTATTTTCGATTTTCAGAGCGTAGCTAGATGTACCCTCAAGATGTACCCTCTTAAGGGAAAAAAAAATTCGGAAGGTTATCTTTTTTTCTGTTTTATCGATGAATAAGTATGATTGACATGAACGAAACAGGATAACACACTGGGAGATATTGAATATCACATTTTTTTAGACGAGCCAGTGTAGGTGGCCACTTGTTGTCTTCCTCGAGTCAAGTGAAACTTTGAAGGGTTAACGCTCAATGCATGCGTACTTCCTTGTTTTGTCTTCGGGAAAGGTATGGCGCTATTAGTGAGTTATGGGTGTCTAGGAGGACCACCTCGTATTTGAAAGAACCGCACAGGTGTTGCCGTGGCACGAGCCCTCCAGTAGTCTATTCCCTTTCTTCGCTAAACTGATTTGAAGTATACTATATACAGGGTGCGGCAAAAGTACCGGACCGGTGAAATATCTCGAAAACAAGACATTTTAGAACAAAATGTTTCATACAAAAGTTGTAGGGTTTCAAGTAACGCATTACGTAGCAATATCAGTACGACCTTGAAGAGTGTTGTCAAAGTCATGTAAAAATCAACTTGAAATATTTAAATGAAACCCCCATTTTTCATTGCATATTCTTGTAGCTTATCTCGAGAGCTTTCCAAAACACTATAATAAAGTATTTTTTCATTAAGAACTTTTGAAATTATAAGGCTTGAAAGTTCTAGTATTTAGACATAAAATACAAAATATCTTGTAAAACATTAAGTTTTTGGTAATATTACCTTAATACTTTTATGCATAGAATAATGAGACGAATCAATTGTGGTATGAAAAAAAGACATAGTTGCTTTCAAGAAAAAGTATAGAGATGCATGTAGCAAATTATATATTTTTTCTTAAAGAAACCATGTCTTTTTCATACCACAATTGATTCGTCTCATTATTCTGTGCATAAAAGTATTAAGGTATAACATTACCGAAAACTTAATGTTTTACAAGATATTTTGTATTTTAGGTTTCTATAATGTCTTGTTTTCGAGATATTTCACCGGTCTGGTACTTTTGCCGCACCCTGTATAAGGGTTTTGAAAAGCTGAATAGCAATGGCTAATACACCATATCTCATTTTTCCACATCATAACTCTCCGTTCACTGATTTGTTTTATTTTATTGAATTAAGTAAAAAAAACAACGATTCAATTAGCGAATTGTTGAAGTATGTAGCTTTCTAGCGAAAATTCTAGTTAGGAATTGTAATAGAAGTCGTCTCCTCCCTCCCTCTCTCTCTCTCATTCCTCAATGAAGCACAATCACAGAGGCGCCCATGTCGGCGAGTGACATAAAGCGATTTTATGGTTTTTTGGTATATCCCTGCCACTCCACCCCCTTGGTTGAAATATTTAATTTGAGCCATCGCGTATATCACTCGCGGTCCTAAGTAAACTCGTGCTGGATGGATGTCCGCGAGGCCGTGCACGTTCGAGGGAAACGGGTTCTTCGTCGAACTCGTACAAACAACGAAGCGGGAGACGCGCTTCGACAGACCACTGAGGTCCACGAGCTCTCTTATTGACTCTTTGACTTTACTCGCGCCTCTTGCTCGCCTCCTCTCTTCTTCTCTCTTTCGTTCCTTTCTTCTTACCTCTCCACCTGCTTTACCGAGGCCCATCGCTCTTCTGCACTTCGGAATCTCGCGGCTTCCTTCGGGTCGACTGGGTCATCGACTTCTTACCGGACTGTTTCGTGGAACCGCGTAACAGAAGAAAAGAGACGCTTAAATTTAATTTCGTGCGTATTTGATCAAGTAAAGTGGGGACACGATTTTGTGCTTTGGAAATTGACGCGGTCTTTTTAATTTCCCCGCACGTATTTAATTTTGACATATGTACCTAGTGCACCAGGCGAACGTGTAAAATCCCCACCATGTAGAAATCTGACGAAATGACGGTTAAACAGGTATCTCGATCGAGGACAAGGTAATGACTTATTGAAAAATGATTCTTTTATTAATATTTTATATAGCAAAATAATCGGTTCCGTGAGATCGGCTGTCGAAATGGCACGGCGTTCTCCTTTAGCGCCTCGATACGCCACCGTGTTCACCGTGAACGTTAATGGTGATTTGCGCAAGAAAAAGTGGGGGCACGCGTACAGGCTACTTTGTGCACGCGTACAGGCTCATGCACACACGTCACACGCAACGCACAACGTACGATACGCAAAGTACGATAGCCCGGCCAAGTAGAATAGTGCCGTAATGCGCCCATTCACGTATCATTATCCACGCCAGTGCCCAGATATAACGTTGTTGCAATCGACGCAATTATATTTTTACGAGATTCCAGCCAAGGCTTCTATTTCGTGACTATTAATGTCCAGCGAGCTCGAACGACGCGCAACGCTCGAAGATCACGCCGATTGCTAACCTAAATACTTGTGATTCCGGAAAGCAATCGTTTTTTTCTTTCCTGTACCGTTTTGATCGTGCAAAAGCCCGGGAACGCTGCGAGGAAAGGAAACGCAAGAAAATAAAGAATAGTAATTTCTAACGACGCTGAATTCAATTATTTATTATTGCCACAAATAAGAAGTTTCTTTCCGCCTTTCGTCGTGCTCAATACAGAGATTCGATTTAACATCTACAGTTCGCCAAGATCAAATTTGAATCGCATCAGGCGACTGAACGTCCATAATTAAAGAAACGAATAGGCGTAGAATCAAACAAAGTCGATAATTTATTAGCTGCAAAGAGTGAGAACAAGTGTCCATAGGCAAATGGCCCCATTTTTTTCGCATTCGATTTTGGGCACAAAGTAGGTACCAAACGAAAGGTCTCGTCAAGCTGATTACAGATATGTTAGTCTCAGAGTTGTGTGTACCTATTTAACGTTCCAGAGATATCGGACTCCAAAGGTTCCAGTGCCGAAAAATGGCGTTCGATAAAAATCAATTAAAAGCGATTCAATACCATTCAACATGTCAGTGACAGAAAAAATGTCTTTTTGTTCGGAAAGGTAGCTCCATTCTTGTGGCTTTCTTGATTACGCAGTGGTAATCAGTAATTTTTGGAGCCCGATATCTCTGGAACGATAAGTAGGTACACTCTGAAACTGACATATCTGTAATCAGCTTGACGAGACCTTTCGTTTGGTACCTACTTTGTGACCAAAATCGAATGCGAAAAAAATGGCTTGTTCTCACTCTTTGATAAAAATTTTGATTTACTTAAGGCTGTTAAGCACAACATTGAAAGAGAAAAGGGACAGAGACTTTAAAATTTTTTCATGGTATATCAGCATTGTTCAGAATCCGAGCTCCCGAATACAGAATCGTAGAAACCATTAGAGTGATTTATGTATCTGTCGACTTTAACGATTTTATAATTGAGGATAACAAAATGGAAAACCGATTTGTATGTACCAATCCTTTTTTCCCTTGGATTTTTCATTGTGGTGGTTTGCATTGAAAATCGTGATCAAACAAGGTCGACAATTTACTAACTGCAAATTGGATAGAAATTCTTACGATTTACTTGAGACGGTTGTTAAGCACAGCAAGAAAAAGAAAATTTATGATGGCATATCGGCATTGTTTAAAATTCGAATTCCCGAATGCAGAATTGTAGAAAACATTAGAGTGATTTATGTATCTGTCGACTTTTATAATTGAGGATAACAGAATGGAAAATCGATTTATACGTATCAATCCCATTTCCCTTTAGATTTTGTGATGGTTTGCATTGACAATCGTGATCAAACAAGGTCGACTAGCTGTAAATTTGATAGAAATTCTTACGATTTATTTGAGACGGCTATTAAGCACAGCAAGATTGAAAAGGGAAAAGGGCCGAGGGCTTAGGAATTTATTCATACGATTTACCTGAGACGACCTTTATATGGGTACAACAAGATTGAAGAAAAAGAACAGAAGCTTTAGAAATTTATCACGTATCGACATTATTCAAAATTCGAGTCCACAGAATCCGGCCGGAAATGGCTAGAAAACAAAATAATTTATGTGGTAGATTTACCGATTTGGATGATTTTATAATTGAAGGCAACAGAATGGAAAAAGCGATTTCTATGTACCGATCCTTTTTTCTTATGGATTTTTCGTGATATTTCATTGTGATGGTTTGTATTTATGAGCCTGATACTTGTAAATTTAAATTCATTGTCTTTTTTTCTCTCTATATTCTTTTATTATAGCAAACTTTCTTTTAATGGTTTGAATGTCAAAACTTTGAGACTATTGTATTGCTATATAATGGTTTTACAGTCAATGCTAGAATATAAATTTTTTTTATCGGTATGACTTTAAAGAATGTCTTTGTATTCAGCTTCGCTATTGTGGAGAAAAAAATTGATTCCTTAGAGATTTTAAAAGATTTATGCGCAGTATGAACAAGAAGAAAACCTTATCCTATGTTTTAATATATAGAGAAAGTTATCAATTATATATATTACGACTGAGACGGTAGTAAAACGCATGTTGCCGCATCAATGGCTATTGCTGCTTCGGTAATAATTATTCCCGGTATACCGTTACTACAAGTATTGGGTATAACGCAACGCATTGTCATCTATTTTTATTACCTTCAATCGATTTTGTCAGCCCAAGATATAATATAATCGTCTTTTGCAATTGCTTACAAAAGATTCACTATTCGATCCTATGCGTTTTATAGGCATCCTACTTGTGTTTTAAAAAATCGTTCAGTTGTATTACGCTTCGACAACGATCGTCAATATCATCATTGTTCAAGAATTTATCGCCAATAATCGTTTTCAAAGAAATTAGTTGGCTATCGTGTTATTAACGCATTGACGTAACTAGATGTTATCGTTTTAGATGCCATATTGTAGTCACATCGTAATTAAATAAATTTAAATTTAATAATACCGTTTCCGATAACATTTTACGTAGGTTCTTTATATTACGAAGTTCCTAATGACCAACGGAAATGCCTAATACTTGAACATCAAATTTAATATTTTTCTTCGGCAGTGATTTAAGGGTCTACTAATCCGCAGATTAATAGATCCGCAAATCATTCGGCCGATGGAAAATTTTGAGTTTAAGAGCATTGGGTTCATTCTTTTAACCGTTATTAAAATTTTCAGACATCTTGAGATCGAGAATAAAGCATTAGGCATGATCTATTGATAAAATTTTACAAACGGTTGTGAACACAAGAGAAAATTAGCATAGAATGACTGTAAATCAGGTGTTATTACAGCGGAAGGATTTCGCGAAATAATGGAATGTCGATGTAACAAAAATGATCGTGCTCACAATACGATTGTATCCCTTTTTGTAATTTCCTGATGGACAAAGTCGATATCGACAGTCATTGTACAGAAAAGAGCCTCTTTTTAGAAGTTTCGATAGGACCTTCTCTACGGGGGTTCTCACATCGGCGCCTTCATGGAAATGGTCGGAAGCTTCTATACGGTGGGACGAACGTCTTCCCTGGAATTTATTTGTTCAAATCTTTAGCGCAGTATTATACTATAAGTCCTCCAGTGATTTTGTTTTTTTTCCTATACATGAGACTTTCTACATTTCTTTTTCTGACTAATTACACTGTCCGACAAATTTAAACTTTTTTTTAAACCCAGACAAAGTGACTCTTATAGATTTTTCGTTAAAAACGAATCCGCAAATGAAATTGTTCTATTTTTAGCTATTTTAGCTCGAAAGTACCCAAAAATGCCATTTTTGACACTTTCTAGTCCAATTTTCTCAAAAAACGTGACGTGATAGAGCAATTTCATTTGCGGATTCGTTTTCAGCGACAAAAAATCTATAAGAATCACCTTGTCTGATTTGTAGTCTAAAATCCGTGTCGGTGTTATTATGGAATACGTTAATTTATTATAACTGCAGGATGTTTAAGGCGGATGCGTTTAAATATATCTGTCCCTTGAAATCTTATAAGAAAAAGAAAAGAGAAAAAGGAAAGAAAAACAAAAAAGAAAATACAAGTTTTTATATTTTGTTTACGACACGTTATGGATATTTTTTGTTACACGTTTGATCACACTGATTTAATTTTTGCAAAGAATTTAATATAAGATGCGGGAACGAAGGACGCACTTAAGAAAAAACAGGAGGTTTCTATGATCAGATTGAAGAAGAAACTTGCGAATTTATTTCAGAGAAAGGAATTCATGGAAATCTTCTGACCACCCTATAAGAATAATGCTAAAGTGGCCGTTAAAAAGGGGCCTAAAAAAATCTGATACCTGATGTCTTTCCAATGCGGAAAATTAGGAAACAGATTGCGAGACCTTTCGAGATTATTTTTTCCTACTCCCTATACTAGGAATTGATTGTGAGAGCCGCTGCTCTTTCTAGCACTCAAAGGGACGGAATGGACAGCACGTGCCGACCGCATGTGTTTCTAAAGCTACCATCTTCGAAATTTCGAAAGGAGGTTCGATTTCCGCTCTTATGTCGATACGTTCGCCTGCGCGCATAAGATTAAACGCCGTTGTGGCGTTATGTTAACGCGCGTACTTCCGGATGTAATTTATTTCTCAGCTTTTTGCGTCCGTTAATACTCGTCGTTAATTTTTCGAACCGATAGAACGAATTACTTCTTACGTGTAACTTGGCGTTGCGAGATTTTCGTTCGATGGGGACGATTTCGTCGCGTACGGGCTTAAACGATTTAAAATATTATCATTACGACAAGAAAGAGAGATAAATAGTGGCGTATCAAAATTGTGCGTTTTGCCGGTACCACGTATATAATCACACACCGGAACAAGCTCGTCGTTGTTAACGACCGGTTTTAAAACTACGAACATATCGCGCGGTGACTTCGACGAGTCAATGCTCGCCTCCGCACGACAGAACGATCGCATGCTTGAAAAGCCGGTGCACGCTTTAACGATCACCCTTGCCGGCGCAACATTTTGCCGCCTCTCCGATACAAAAATGGCCCGAGCAATCGCGTAATGAAGGGTTATCGATATTTTAACGATCTTTGGGCAGAATCTTTCCAACAGAATTAAACGGACTTCGTTTAGCATTCTCTAGGAAATACTTATATTTCTGCGAGTAGAATTTTTCTATCGCGCGCCGTGCCATCTCGACGATAAAGTTTAGAGAAAGCGGGTAACGAAGCGAGGAAATTAATATCTAATAATAAGAATGAAGGACGCGAATACGTGGTAATTATTTCCAACGCGGATGGTCTTTATCGAAGGATCGTCGACGGGTCCGTTAGTCTCACCTTAAGTTATTTGTGTGAATTTTACGAACGCGCGCGCGGCGGAGCCTCGTCGGCGCCTAACGTTTCTCGATTTTACTTGGCAATTTTTCACGCGTGTCAGTGGGAAATCGTCACGCCTCGGAGTTATTTTTTAACGTGACGTCGAAGCGGCCCCGCGCGGTTCGGGGCTCGGGGCGACGACGCCGTCTCGTCCGCGCGGACAATAATTCCAACGTCCGTTTGCGGCAGCGATTGCATTCTGCCACCGAGGCATCATTGTCGCCCGCGGAATACAATTAGCAGTAAATTAGCATACGCCATCGGGACCGATAATAAAATCCTGCATATTATAACGATTGCATCGGATCTCACAATGCCGTTGTCGACCACAAATTATTAATTTAATGGCCCAGTCGACCCGCTGCTCCCTCGGCGCGGGAGGGGAATTACGACTCGGGAAGCGATGGCCGCTGGAAATTTTACGCTCGTTAGAAAAGAAGAAATTGTCTGTGGCACGACTCCGCCACTATCGCCTGGTATTGTTGGCGACACGCGTGTGCCGATTTTATCTCGTTCTCGGATTCCCCGGTAGTCGGATGTATGGCGCCATACACGGCATCCCCCTCTTTTCCCTTTTACGTCCATTTCCATCAATGTAGATTAACTTTAATCTCGCACGGAAAAAACAATAAGGTTGCCACAACCACAATAATAGTAACATTTGGTACAGCCACGTCTTGTGGCTGTACCAAATGTTACTATTATTGTGGTTGTGGCAACCTTATCGTTTTTTCCGTGCGGTTTATAACACACTAAAGCTTCCAAAATTTATATATACCTATTTCTACCGAACCGGTCAAATGACCGGTTTTTAAATAAAAGTTTTATTTTTTCCAATTGAATGCAGGTAATATGTTTATCAGAAGAAACGAAAGAAGAAGAGAGATAGATATTGAAAAATTGATTATAGGTATATTCAGGAAAAGTCGTGAAGTCAATTGAGGAAAAGCAATAACATTGAATGCAGAATTTATAATTAAAAGTTTAAAAACGGTCATTTGACCGGCGATGGTAATTTTACTGTTACATACTAAACCGAGATTAAAGTTAATCTACATTGATGGAAATAGACGTTATGCACAGCATGCATATCCAAAAGAACGTCCAGAAGACATCTCGAAGACATCTTTAGGCGATAAAATATCTTCGGGTTATCTTCCGAACATCTGTATCTTCTAGTCGTTCACATTCAAGATCTGCATTATGGACATACCATACACATACGATACTAATACAATGACTCTCTAAACGATTTTCGTAACTTTGTAGCGAAAATGTATCGATGATTCGCAATTAGATCGCGCGCTATTTTACACCACGAGAGGGACGTCGCTCTTAAGAGACGCGTCACGACGTGACGCACCGAGCGAAATATCGCACCGCGAAAGTAGAAGGCGAAGGGAGGGCAGGGAGAAAAAAAAGAGCGAGATATTTCGGAGGTTACGCTCGGGGCCCGTGTCGCGCCATCAAACTTCGAAACGGGGGTTCGCCTCTTGACGTCTGGCGCGAGTTGCATTCGCTCGTAAAGGCGTCTCGTAACTCGAGGCGTTATAGACATCGTCGGGGTATATAAACGTCTCATCCTATGTACTTACCGCCTATCCCTCCCCCCGCCCTTTCTTCAATCTTCTCTCTCCCTCTCTCTCCGTCCCTCCCTACCTCTCTCAATCTCTCTTTTTCTCGCTCGTACTTTCCTCCCCGTGTGCCTTATGTGCACACCGCGTGGTGCATTTGTACGCGCCTTCCACCACCGCCTCGGCACCTACGATACCACGCCGCCTCGGCACTTACGCGATACCACGCCGCCTTCTCCGCCGTATACATAATGTGATACACAGAATATATAATACATAGGATATGTAGCGCACCACCACCGACACTCGAGGTGTATCTTTGTATGTAGAGATATATGCGGTCGTATGCGGGAATACCGCCTGCAGGAAATTACTTTATACTGCAGTTCAGCATTAAAGTCTCGTGACCAATGTGACCCTTGTGACCAATTGGCCGAATTGTTCAAATGCGATTGGTCAATTCTCTCTTCCGTCCGAGATCTCGGAGCGATTTCTAGCATCGTGGACGCAGGACTTAAGAGGCAGCTCAACTTTTTTTTCTTCAGTTTACGTCGCATCAAATATATCATGTAATCTTAGAATATGTATACTGGAAGGGCCATAGCTGATTGCCGTTGTCCCCAACATCTATCTGTACGTTTTACCGCGATATGCATGCGTCGATTATGTTGTATCCAAGCTTAGAACATGTGTATGTTCTAAGTATACAAGTATTAGTGAGTATTAACCCATACAGCACAGAACATTGCAGCAACATTGCAGTAACATTGCAATATTGCCGAAATATTGCAGTAACATTGCAATATTGTCGAAATGTTGCTGCAATGTTTTGTGCTGTATGGGAAGTGCTGTTTTCATCTCGCGCATGCGCACTGACAGATTTCGTACAGACAAGGATAGATAAATGTTGGAGACAGTTTTGCTACATTGTTCAGATTGGCTATGGCATTTCCAGTATATATGTTCTAAGCTTGTAACTATACAAACAATCTCGGGATCTCGCGTGAAAATAAAAAATCGGCTGGTCAAATGAAAAAGAGCTCGGATAGTCAAATCGATCATATATTTTCCCACAATGAGTCATACGTCGTATTTACGTAATATATAATTTCGCAATGCATAACCGTCTAACGTCGGACGTAACGGGCGCGCTCGATGGTTGGGGAAGAGCGGAGAGATGCTGTCGATCGTGCCGAGGATGATGGCGACGGTGCTACGCTCTCGTCGGTGTTGCATCGGTGTTGTGCCGGTCGTAATACATTTTAGCCGCGGGTCGTTCGTCCGCCAACATTATATTCTGCTCTATTATTATGTACGACGATGAGGGCCGTTCACCATCCCCGACGTCGATATGAAATTCCGTGGGCAGCGATTGGACAGAGCAGAGGCTCACCCCGCGAAAAAAAAGGAGTAGCGAGACCATCGCAGACAGGGGGGAGGCAGAACGGCGGAGAAAAGGGGGAGGAAGAGGAGGAGGAGGAGGAGGAGAAGGAGGAGGAGGAGGAGGATGGAAGATCATTTCGAATATATCGTCGAAGCCGTTCGAATCGTACGGCCCGAGGGCACGCGGCAGCTGAATGTTCGCTGCAGCCGGCATTAAGAATGTGAACGCGATTGGACGAATTCGCGATCGCTCGGAGCCAGCGTGGCGAACTCGCTCCTCCGATTTTTCTCCCTCTTGCCTCTCCCTCTTGCCCCTTTCTGTTTCAATTTCTTCCTAGAAAACGACTCAATTGGAGGAGCTGAGAAGATGGCTTTCTCTTGTTGCAATCCGGTACATAACACGTTTATCAAATATAATATACAGGGTCTCACCTAACGTGACCATCCCTTTTATCTTTGTAGAGTAAAGTCGAATCAAAAATATGTTCAGATAAAAGTTATATGATCTGAAGGGGGACAAATAGTAGTAACATTAATATTCGAAAAAATCAATTTTTAAGGTCATTGCTATTTTTTAAAATGAAATTATGAAATGATTTTTTTTACATAATATGATTCTTCTAATTATTCTACATACTAAGATATGAAAGTATAAAGTTAAAAAATCAATAGCTTACGAGATATTTAATACTTTATAAAATCTGATATGTCTTGATATATAAAATATAAAATATCTTGTAAACTATTCATTTTTTGATAACCGTACTTAATACTTTTATGCGCAGAATAATGAGATGAAGCAATTGATGTGAAGAAAACGCATAGTTGCTTTTCAAAAAATTATACAATTTGCAATATCTTATATACTTAAATCTGCAAAGATAAAAAGGGTGACCACGTTAGATGAGACATCCTATATGTGTATGTATGTATGTGTGTATATATATATATTTATGTATATCGATTGCACTGCGACAGTCATTTGACTGCACACTGAGAAAAAAGAATGGCTACAATAATCATAATTTATAGTTATTTTCAGCGCCAATTATATTTTTATAATTGTTTTAACCACACGGAAAAAACGATAAGGTTGCCACAACCACAATAATAGTAACATTTGGTACAGCCACGTCCTGTGGTTGTCACATTCACATTGATGTGAAGGCAACTATGCATTTGGTACAGCAAACATAGTGAATGTTGAGACAAACATATATAGATGCACTACACAAAACAATGTGAATGTGACAACCACAGGACGTGGCTGTATCAAATGTTACTATTATTGTGGTTGTGGCAACCTTCTTGTTTTTTCCGTGCGTGATTGGCAAAACATGATTGGCAAAACTATATGCAAATAATGTTATTATTACTAACAGTATAGCAGTATGGACAATAAAAACGGACCTCCTAACCATAATTATGTTACTGTGCAATTATAGTCATAAATACTAAACATTTTTTTCTCAGTGCAGTTATTCTTGTCCAGAGAAATCTAATTAATCGTTAATAGTATTGCGAAAAATACAATGCAAACTATATTTACCGTTTGAAATCGCATCACCCCGGAACATCGGTAGCGTGCAGGACTCAGAATTTGACCGAATTGAGCAAATCCAGTCCGATCCTCCGCAATGCCGCTTCGTGTCGTCCCTTCTTTGCGCTTCCTTCTGAGAAGCGAGACGTCGTGCCAACAGGAACGAAAGTTCGCCCCGTAAAAGATCGACGTAATCGTTATAATTAGAGATCGTAAACCGCCGAGGAGGACCACTCGCACGTTAGGCAGAAGGGGGAGGCGCCGGGTAACCGCGCAACCTCGGAGAACGAAACTTTGTTCGCGATCCGTGACTATAATCTCGATATAAGACCCCGCCGTGCCGAAGGTTCCGCCAACACGAGAGACCGGGAACGCTGGCTGCATCGGCGATCCTTTCGATCCTCCGAGGATAAACGACGCTTAATAACTCGCAACGAATCGCGAGACTCCGCCGCGGCACTCGCGTCGGAATTTCGCCGTATTAACGAACGACGTTTATCTCATCTTATCTTCCGGCCGTGTTTAACGTTGGCTCGTCGATACCGGGCAGTTTCTTGCTCCCGACGCGTTATTTATTCGAGGCGGCGTTGTACGTACTCGCGAATCTTTTATTCAGCGCCACAGTTCCTCGCCGTGTAGCGCAGGGGGTTCGGACACCTGTGCGGAGCGTAGACACATAACCGCAAGCGCTTAATGCACGTTCGCAGACAACGCGCGAGGCCAGACGAATTTTATAGGTCGTTCGGGGTTTCGGCTTAATAGCCGAATTCCACGTGCGCGCTCAAACACAGCTACACGTTACACGCGCGGTGATCGTACGCGCTGCATTTTTCAACGACACGCTCCGTCGTACTGATCGACGCGGAAAGAACGGTAAGAACGGTTTTGCTGAATTGTATTTAAAAATTTGGTTAGAGATCAGATCTGAAAATAATTTTGCTAGACTATCAAAAGTAACTACACAGTAAAAAATAAAATGTTAATTGTAATTTTTCACATGTCCACTCTA
>NJRP01000290.1:55886-93808 GCA_003063835.1 Aphaenogaster floridana
TTTAACATATTTCACGTGTGCCAAAGAATCCACCCAAATTTTTGTGTTAATTTCACACAAGATGAATATGTTAGAAAGTAACACAAATATTATGTAAAAATTAACACAAAATATGTAACAATTTGGAAACAAATTGTGGATACATATTTCTTCAGTAAAATTAACATTTATAATATGTTAAATTAATACGTGCATTTTATTCATTTATCTCACAATTCACATTTTAAAACTACATTATTTTTATATTATTTGTTCACTTACTCATAAATTGTGTTATTTCAGCACTAAGTAATGTTGAATATCAATTTACCACAAAATATTCAAATAATCACATTATGTTAAATTAACACTCGGGCGTGTTAAAAATTCAACTCCAAAATTTTAACAAGGAGTGGTTTTAATACAAGTACTAAATGTTTTTTACTGTGTCGAAAAAGAAATTTTTCCATAATCATATCGATTCCACTAATCCGCGAGGTATCTTTAACCGAACACGTCGCTCGAAAGGAAGCCGCTGAAGAAGGGGGATATTTTCACCTGTCGCTGAGAGCACGACCCCGGCGCGAGTAATTGAGAATCGCGACGCGCGGTAACGTACGGTAAGCAAGGGCTTGACACTCGGTACACTCGCCGGTACGTTTTAAGCAGCTTGTCGTGGGCAGCTGTCCCTCCTTCGTTTCGTTAGGCCGAGGGACACTTCGGTGGAAGAGCAAGGCGACGTGATGGCGGAAGGGAGAAGGCGGGAGGCTGGTCTTCTGCTCGCAGCGAGGTCGATGTTTTTCGGCCGCTACGCGAACGACTCGAGATTCGGTTTTAAAACCGTAATTTGTCCGGCCGAGAGCCGACAATTAATATAATTACGCGTTCAATGAGAATTACCATGCGTGCACCACGGTTGCGCACCGCACAGCTGCTGCACCTCCACCAATCTCCGTGCATCTCCGCGATCGTGATTTTTTGCGATCGCGGCTAGACCGTAAAACATCAAGCCCGGTCGCTCCAGAGAGGCGGACGGCCCTTCGTCTTTTTACCGTCCTCCCCCTCTTTTTCTCTCTTTCACCCCCCCCTCTCTATCTCTTTCTCACGTATTCTCTCTTTCTTTCCGTAGCTTCGTAGCGCCTGCAATATTTTTACCTTCGTCTTGCGCCTTATCGCCCGCAACTATTACCTGCCACCGGTGCGAGGATCGTTGCCGGTTATGTATTACCGAATTTATGAACCCTAGATGTTCGCGGGCGGATCTTTCTCCCGGGTCCCGCGATCGTTATGTTGTACACTCGTATAAAGCTACATATCAGCTTAAGGGGTAAGGCTAACTCGATTAGTCGCATTATTGGTATCGGATAATATGCAACACAGGGGTTCCTACCGCTACCGGGGCATATTAGTAACAGAATCCCTATAAGGCCGCGCCGCGTTTGATATTACCTACGCCCCGCCGCGAGCGAGACCGCCATAAGAACGGCGTGGATTTTTTCGCGATCGACCGACTCGCAGCCGCCGACGCCCCCACCTCAAATGTATCGGTTATAAGCGAGGCATAAATTACTCAGCCGGCAGAAAAATGTCGAAGAGGCGAACGGGCTCGACCCAAGTCGTTCGCGGCTGTCGCTCCGATTGGCATACACATTCAGATCTCGTTGTGCGTGACCTTCCGACAGTAAATCTATTGTTTGTAGTGCCGTGTCATTCGTGCGTGTACACGAAAGCTACGTTTCTCAATGATCACACGTTTGAAATTCGAATTTTTGTAAAAATGTTAGATTAATGATCTCCAGCGTTAACCCTTCGGAAAACGTACCTTTTGGCAGATTGTGGCTGGGTCATTCTTGATCCTCCCCCCCCATACTTTATTGGATAAAAATCTCTCCGCGTATAAGTATAATATAATTATTATAAATTTAGAGAAAACAGGGTTTAAAGTTTTAAATAGGGAAAGAGTGTATTTTTTTTAGATATAAAATAAAAGAAACTACAAAAACTAGAAACTAGAAACTAGAAAACTACAAACTAGAAACTAGTCGTAATGAACATAACATCTTTTATTATATTAAAGTTTAAGCTCTTGGTATATTGGAAAAAGTATTAACTCAATTTTGACAAAAAGTGGACATACGATCCTTTACCTCTGAGGTACAAATATATACACAGAGTGTCTGATTTTATTTTTGATATCTAAATATCTAGAAATCACGAGATTTTAGAAAAAAATGTTTCAGACAAAAGTTGTAGGGTTTCGAAGGGGACAAATAATGATAAAATTAACTTTTAAAGTCACATGAAGGTCATCGCCTTTTGTTTAAATCATATGATTTTTTTATATAATATGATTCCTCTAATTATTCTGCATATAAAAGTATTGGAGTAAAGTTATAAAAAAATTAATAGTTTATGAGATGTATTCTATATATTCTGGCATACATTTCTTGACATGAAATATAAAATATCTTGTAAACTATTCATTCTTTAGTACTTTTATGCGCAGAACAATGAGATGAGTCAATTGATGTGAAGAAAACATAGTTGCTTTTCAAAAGAATTATGTAATTTGCAATATGTAAAGCAAGTATTTTCTTTATGACCCAGTCACCGCCAAGCGTTAATCGATATCATGGAGAGCATATAACGATCGTGTGTGAGGACAAATGCTTTATTTATAAATATCTACTTATTTATATTCCTCATTTACACGTAAATTGGGATTCAACATTGAAAGGACGTGCCGATCTGTCAGCGCTGCTCTGCTCCGGAATCGCAGCAGCGAGTGAACGCGAAGAACGAGGAGGAGACGAAACGGGAAGAGAGACGTGGGATACGCGCGTCGCGGGACGCACGCTGCGTATCCGCGAGGTCGCGTGCTGACACCAACCACCTTCCCCATGCAGACCTTAAGTCTGTGGTGAGAAGCCCCGTGTTTACGGTATCCCGTTTCTTTCTCGTTTACGCTCGCGCCCCATGCGCCGACGCTACGACTGGCGGGCGCGCGCGAGTCGTGTCAGCGCCCGTTATGTGACCCCTTTTATTCGATTTCCTTTCGTCTAATCGACTGACATCGACATGCCGCGCCGGCAATTAATTTATCCGATTGCATCAAACTGATCGTTATCTACCACGTCGCGAATACCACTGCAATTGCGCACATTAACTTCGGATGTTCTGGTAACTTTTTAAGTACACGCGAATGTACTTTATGTCTGTGAAACACGCGGGGCGTCCCAGGGCCACACTGAGAGAAAAAAAATGGTTGGAATAAGAATAATCTCACGATATTTTATAGTGAATTTTGGCCTCAAATATATTTTTATAGTTCATTTAAACATGCAAAATATAGCAGAGTGAATACACATTTATAGTCATCATATTTTCTTTGTTATTATTACCATGTGTATAGTAAAGCATGCTAAGAATATAGTTACCTGTACCAATTTTTGCCAAATATTCCAATTGTATTGACTAAATAAACTGGTTAATTTCTCTTACATTCTATATATTCCATCTTACTATATTTTTACTTCAAATAATTATAATTATTGGTAACAATTTTACATGGGTCACTTATCTTTGCCTATATCGTAATTGTCACCAACATAAATGGTAACACTTATACTATAATGGTAACACTATAAAAATGATATTCTTAACCAATAATCATTTATTATGTCATTGTATAGTTTCAAATATCATACTTTTTTCTCTCAGTATAAGGTTGGCCAGAAAAGTCCAGTGGGTGGAAAAAAACCATAATGAATTCCGGTTTTTACTGCCTCGGACTTTATCCAATGGAATAAACTGATAAAAACTATAAAAATGACTAATGTGTCACACTAAAAGATATTTTTGTTTTAATTAGTAAATTATATTAATCACTATAGTTCGAAGAAAAACAAAATCAATATAATAAAGTCTTTTTTAATTCAAATTAATATGTGAAATATATTTTTAAAACAAAATTTTGAAATAACCTATAAATGTTACTAAATTTTATATTAATTTTTAGTTTAATGAGAAAAATATAACATAATAATAGAATTAAAAATTTTTATCAAGATTTTTGCATAAATTTCATTCGCGTTTATCATTCAATATCTTATAACAAAAAACTAATTTATTCCTTGCATTGATTCCTAATCTCTTATAGATTTTATTTTGGGTAAAAATTGTGGAAAATACTCTCTTAATTTTTTTTACGCTGAACTCACCGGACAGTTATGTAAATGCATAACAAAATTAGGGTTATAGGCCTTGGGCTGCCTGTGAATTAAAATATCGATAAAAAGGTTTTCTATGTATTAGCTCTTCTTTTTACTTTTGATTTTTAATCTACTGATTGTGAGCTTGAGAATCATCTTTTTACTTTTCTATTTATTTTATCGTTCTTAATAGAAAAGACCAATTTTTATCGGTTTTTTATTCCGACAAAAATACCGGAAATATGGATTTTTATTACTAGCATGGATTTTATTTAAAAAATATGGAATTTTATCAACCCTACCGAGAGCTTTTACGTTTGTGAAACATGCGTACCGTGCATATTTCCTTTCATCTTATTGTTAGCGTCATGTACGTTTTCATCTGATACCGGCTATCTCTTTCTCACGTATGTCGTAACAGGTACAATTTACCACGTGTCACCTTGTTTTATCATAAACACTCCTTAGCTGAGGTTATCGCTCATGCATGCAATTCTTTTTAACCAAATTTGAGAAATGTAAGTAATCGAGCTCGGGGAGAAAAGAGAGAGAGTACGAAATAAATATTTCCGCAGTATGGCTGCATGGAAAGAAATTGTACCAAAGATAAAAAAGAGGATACGCGTATCTATAAAGATAATCTATAAAGATAATGTATGAATTAATTTGAATTAACAGCTTGCATAATTTTAATAAACAGTATGCTTTCGCAATTGCGACAAATTTAGCTGCCATATCGGCACGAATTCGTGAAAATATATAACAGTCTTATCTCTATCTGTCCTTAAAGTTGATGCCATACTTCTGCAGCGTACCTGCATGTGTGTGCGGAATTGTAATATTGTCGTTAATTATATATTATTGTCGTTAAAGCAGCAATAATATATAAACATATGGAAGTGGGTCGTAAGGTAATCTTTTATTACTGCTGCCATTATTATTAATGATTCTGTTTGCTGTCGCAATTGCGATACGAGCAGCGAGGTAAACCGAACTTTATATTACCCGATATTTTTCAAGCGTTCGCGGAGCAGTTACAAAATTTCTACGTGTTTTATCGTGCAAAACAATTTGTCTGTAAACGATATACCTAATGATGCGATTATATTGGAATGCAACTCATATGGATTCGAAGTGATGTTACATTCGTCGTTCTTAAGACAGACCCGTACAATAAACTGGCATACAAGAATATACGTGCCGCGATATTTGCTCTGAGGCGATATTTGATATTCGATACATGGCAAATCGCTTTCACGAGAGGAGCGCGGGATTGAGGAGGAGGTGTAATATCGGGCCCTTCGTATAAAGTTATTCCACGAATTATATCGAGACATTGCGTGACTGCGAAAGTTCCCAAAAATCTCCGTAGGTAGTATAATAACGTACAGCAGAATCTTCTTTTGATCTCTCGTGTGCGGGTCGAGATGCGGTCGATAATTAGATTAATTAGCGTTTGTCGAATAAAGCCCTGTAATCTGTTCGAATTGCCCACGGTAGGAAGGAGTTTAATACAGGCAAGGAAACTTCGCGCGAGGGCCGTGGCGTGCCGCGGAGCGTAAAGGGAACAAAACGGATGTTCGATATAAAAGTCGGCGATTGATTCACGAGAATGTCCTTGAAGTGCGCGCCGTCTCGTAGCTGTACGGGTGTACGTCGCGTGTGTTTTTCGGTATTACCGCGGTGCAATCGGTTGCAGGCAATGAAATCTGCTTTCCTCCCGCAGGAAACGCTGATTGCCTCATAATTGAGGCGGCAATCATTCCTGCGTTAGAGTTATTACCAAATCAGGTTGAAAGATATGCGAAGAAAGGTACACTGATGTGAGAAAAAATGGAACTATAGATTTGGAACTATAATGACATAGTAAATGATCATTAGTTAGGAATATCATTCATATAGTAAGGAGGGGGAATCTTATAGATGCTTGTTAGCATCATTATTATTAAATTCATTAGAAATTTAATATTGTGATATTACTATTCTGTTCAATTCAAAATTCTGCGTTTCAAGACCGACATTAATCGGCGTGCAGTTTGTTTGAACTAGAATATTTACACATAAAATATTATTAAGCACTAAGATCTAGCTATGACTGTTTAGGCCCTTCTCGATTTTAATTTGTATTATACATTACGCGGTCTTATTATTGTTTATGTAGTAAGTGTTACCATTTATGTTGGTGACAATTATATAGGCATAGTATAAATGACCCATGTAAAATTTTTAGCAATAATTATAATCATTTAAAGTAAAAATATAGTAAGATAGAATGTATGAAATGGTAAGAGAAATTAACCATTTTATATAGTCATTACAATTGGAATATTTGGCAAATATTGGTACAGGTAACTATATTCTTAGCATGCTTTACTATACACATGATAGTAATAACAAAGGAAATTTGATGACTATAAATGTGTATTCACTCTGCTATATTTTGCATGTTTAAATGAACTATAAAAATATGTTTAAGGCTGAGGCCAAAACTCACTATAAAATATAGTGAGATTACTGTTATTTCAACCATTTTTTTTCTCTCAGTGTAGGCTTCTCGAAGATACCGTGTAGAACGATATAAAGAGTATATTTTTCTGCGTCAAGTCGTTCGTCGCGATGGAGTCGATCGCAGGGAAGACAAGGCCGAGGTGCCATTGTTCGCCATTTTTCGCCACTCTCGTTCGTCTCTCGAGGGCAAAGACGATCTCCTTCCAGCAACGGCCAATGTACGCGCAGCAAAGACGATTGTATTATCCCGATAGTTAATGCTATTTCGCGAGCCGAGTTTGACGAGTTTACGACGCGATTCTACGAGGATACAGAACGGACGGTTCGTGACCGGCTCCCCCCCCCCTCCACCCCCTCATCGCCTTTCTCCCTCCCTCACTCTCTTTCTCTCTCTCTTCGCCTCCAGGAACGTTGATTTATGCCCGACGTTACCTTTGCCAATGGATTTACATCCCGATATTTATTATTCGCAATATTATCGCGCGCCCCTTTATTGCGTTAGTCGAAATGCCTTCACCTCGAAGACTCCAGCCGTCCAGCCTCCCTCCACCTCCCTCTTTCTGCTCGTTTCTTTTTCTCCCGGCCCGCGATCCCTTCGCGGGCTGTCACGCTCGATGCGATCTCCTGGACCTTATATCAGTAGTCATCTTAAAAAGAATATTTATTGAACGCCGAAACACGCATCGAAGGAACGGGACGTACAAAGTTAATAGCGATAGACATCTCTCGCGAATATCTTCTGTATCGAAATTAAATTTACAAATCTGATTACATCCGTAATATGATAATCGTCTAAAAGAAGCTAATCAACGAGTTTCTTAAGACGTTCAATTGATCGCCAGGGTGCCAATTCGTCTATGTGTCCTTACCGAAGATTCTTCCGTATCCAGGATTCCCTTCCGCGAATCTGTCGGCACGAGAACACTTCTTTGTGTCCGGTTATATATCATTAAATTAATGTTAAATGAATGGTTACGTGGGGGCGTGATTTCGGGCAGATCGTATTTTCGGTGTATTATTCCGGCAGTAAATTCGGGGCGATTATTCATTCAAGAAGCCACCGTGGGCTCCCGTTTTCTCGCCAAGACACGCGATCGTCCTTCGTCGTCTTTGTCGTTGACTCTCTCTTTCGTCTCTTTGGCGACCTTGGATCACGCCAAGTTTCCGAACTCGTGCCATCATAATCCGGCACAGATATTTAGTTATATCTAACGCGTATATGTTCCATGGAAGAATGCTTTCTTCTCGAAAATTATTATGATATAAGTCTTATTATGGTTACGTGCTCAAAGAAAGAGAAAGAGAGAGAAATATAAATAAATAGATAGATAGATATCGCTATTTATTGGAAAGAGAGAAAAGGAGAGAAGAGAGACAGAGAAGAGAGAGAGGATTCAATTAAATTAATTAAAGTTATACACACTGAAAAAAAATGCTGTTGCTTCAATTAAACGTCTACGTCACGGGCTGCCACAAACATAAATAGTTGATTCAATTGTATTATAATTGGACCAAATATTTACATTATTAAAAGAATAATCTAGATATTTGGTCCAATTATAATACAATTGAATCAACTATTTATGTTTGTGGCAGCCCGTGACGTAGACGTTTAATTGAAGCAACAGCATTTTTTTTCAGTGTAGAGAATCTGATTTTTCTCCGTATGCAAAGTTTTCTTCGTCTCTCTTTTTTTTCTCTTACCGAAAAAGTCAAGACAACTTTTAAAAATATTTTATCTACAGCAAAACTCAAAATAGTATATTGCAATATCCTGTGTACATTTTGCGATATTTAGTTATATTTGTGGCACCACGGTCTTTGTGCAACATCGGTTATTCGCGATAGCACATGTGAAGCTCGCGGTTACCGTGCGGCACACATCCTACCACAAAATTGCATCTTCTTTTCTTGCTTGTAACTTTATTATTGCTGCCAAAATCGAAAACTGCCATCTGCCGAAGAAATCGATCGCGAATATGTTGTTGCATAGAAGGATACCGCTCGCGTTTCCGGACGTGCCGAGAAGGCAACCGCAAGGACTACCGGTTAGGACACGATACATTGTTGCAACGAATCGATATCGCAGTTGAACGCAACAGCTTACGCTCAATTGAGTTATTCACTTTCAATGCAGTGCGAAAGAGTCATATTTTAGTTTCATACAAGTCGATATACATATAAATTGAACTCAATTTCTCTAATAGTACCGTCGCAAACAGACATATATATACAGGGTGAGTTACTTAAGACCGGCCACCCGAATAACTTCTACAATTTTGGAGATAGGAAGAAATGCTTGAAAAGTTGTGTGGTATCGAGAGGTACACCTTACAGACGTGAACATTTTTTTCCAAGTGGAGATGCTTAGGAGATTTGACGGTGATCTTTGCTTTTTTAAATGGAATTATATGATTTTCTTTATATAATATAATTCCTCTATTTATTTGTTATATAAAAGTATTACGGATAAGCTATCAAAAAATCAATAGTTTACGAGATATTTGATATTTTATTTTGGCATATTTTGACATGAAATATAAAATATCTTGTAAACTATTCATTTTTTGATAACTGCCCACACAGCACGCATATCCAAAAGACATCCCGAAGATATCCCGAAGATATCCTATCGCCTAAAGATGTCTTCGGGATATCTTCTGGATATCTTTTGGATATGCATGCTGTGTGGGTGTACCTTAATACTTTTATGCGTATAATAGTAGGATGAATCAATTGATGTGAGAAAAACATAATGGTTGCATTTAAAAAAAAAATTATGTAATTTGTAATGTGCGGTTACATACTTTTTAGAAAAGCAACCATGTGTTTTTTATATATATGCGTTATCATATAAAATTAACCCGATTTTTAAATACTACTTTTAAATACTTTGTTTTTATGCGTGCATTGAAACGCTTTGTATAAAAGATTTTATTGTGATCAAGAATTCCTCGACCGGTCCATTTTACGACTCAACACCAGATCACGAATACACGAATAAAATGTATCTACGGATTTTACGAGTACGATCTACTATTTTAGAAGCACTTTTCGACGGGTCTAATAGAAAATTTCAATTGTCTTTTATCGATTGTCCTAATGCGTTGAGAGATAATTCGAAGACATATATTACGCTAAGAACACTTTTTCTGAAATACTCGGCCATTTTGTCAGCTATATAACCTTTTTTTGTTTTTATTCGACTTTTTCCAGTTGTATCGTCTTGCTAGATAAGAAGTTCACTATAGCATAAAGATTTGAAAGAATGTTTATAATCGCATTCGATCCTTGTTTTCCATTCGTCGAAGATTTATATTATCTTCTTAATAATGATAAATAGACTTTAAGGAGACATCTTAAATAGACCTTAAGACAGCTTAAGGAGCTATCACTGTATCTTTAAAATATGTTATGGAAAGCATTCCGATGTCACTATAACATTTCTGAAAATATCTACTATAGTCTGATAATATCCGTAGATTGTTAATGTTTATATCTACCTGAAGCATGTTAAAAGTCAGGCAGCCTAATTTTTATGTGAACATCGAGATCTTTTAAGCTACGAAAGGTTCGAAATGGGCGTATTCGCGGAAAGGAAATCTGGTATTACAAGAGGAAGATAAGAAGGGGAGAACTGCGAGAGGGTCGATCAGGCATGTGGTCGACAGATGCTAGTTTCTTGGTTGAATTTAGACAATAGATTTTCGGATTTTTTCTATTATTTAACGTATCTGAAAGAAAAATATTTAAAGTTATATCTCCGCTACCTTGACACTTTAAAGATTATATGTTTTATCTAATTCTTTAGTATTAGATTAACGATTGATTACGTCCCTTTCCATTTTCAATCATATTTTGAATGAGCAATTGTGAAATAAATGACAGGAGGAAGATAACAAAAGAATTTGTAAAAGAATGGATATTCACATTCCGTGCATATCTGCTTTCTTTGTTACCCCTAGTCCTATCCGTTCATGCACAAAATAAGTGAGTCCGATCGCGATTACTAGCCACCAGTTTACGGTTTAACTGCCAATGAACGAATGGTATTACAGAGCCAACGTGACTCAGCTCTACATTTTCGGACTCGAGATCGATGTCGAGACAATTAGTCCTTCAGGTAAAAAAAGTAACGTTCTTGTAGGAAATTTTAAATTCTGATGGTTCTTGGAAAGATGCCTGAAAAAGGGTCTGGATCGATCGATATCGGTTTCGCAAACGGTTGTGTGGACAAAGGGATTTTCTCGATTCGAATTCAAAATTATTGAAACGGTTGTCAAAAGATCAAACGAGACACGTTCGACTACATGGAGAGCTAAAGCTAACAAATAACACTAGGGCGATTTTCCTGAAACTTGGCATACAAGTAGTACATGGAAAACTATTGGACACGTATATCGTTATATCGGCCCGAAAGCCGTTTGAAGGGTAGAAATCACCTTCTCGATTTTGGGGGTAGGTTCGACTATTTTACGAATTATTTTTACGATTGTTGCGAAATCAGGTAACTAAGGGTTTTTGGGGTCGCTGATAACGAATCTGAAGTCCGTTTTTAAGAATTCAACATGGCGGATCTAATATGGCGGTCGCATTTTTTCAAAAGGGTGATTTCTAAGGGTGATTGCTACCCTTCAAACGGCTTTCGGGCCGATATAACAATATACGTGTCCAATAGTTTTCCATGTACTACTTGTATGCCAAGTTTCAGGAAAATCGCCGTATGGCACTTCCCTAGTGTTACTTGTAAGCCGCGTGGAGCACGATCAATTTTTGCCGCACGAAATATTTCTGTTTATGAACTTTGTATGGATTTACAATAAGAGCTTCGCGTTGAATTTAAGCGAAGCGGATTTTCTATGTCGCGAGCAATCCGGCTGGATGAGTTAATGGGTCATAAAATCGCGCTATAGCTTCCCGCTTTTCTCCGCTTGTCTGCTTCCTACACCCCTTCGCGCACGTGGTGGTTGCACGCTCCGGAGTCCGAGGCCTCTCGTTTCTTTCCCCCTGAATTGACGGCACGCGGCTTAATTGTTGCCCGCCGGTAAGAACAAACGTTTCGATGCACCGACCACTTTCCTAAAGTTCTTCCTCGTGGCGTAACGACGCTCGGACGCCTCGAGATTCCTGGCAATGAAATTTGTTTTATGAAAACTGAGAATTATATGACGATAATGTCGAGACTAAAACACGCTCCGGGTATGAAGCAATTGCGCAAAAACGAAGAATGCGCCTGAAACCGACCGGTCGTTTCATTCACCGTGTGCGATGAGACTTTTATCTCGCGTTTATCTCACACGTTAAACCATTCTGTTATTTCGCAGATAGTATCAGCACCTTAAGTTTCAAAAACGGTTAATTGTATTAATTACAACTTAGATTATCTTCACGACTATTAGTAATGCTTCTATGAATACGGGAATTTTTATATTTTATTAAAATAAAGTTTAGAAAAGAGTATTAAATAAAAATATTAAATAATAATCCTTACACAGAAATTTTTATATTCCATTGAAATAATGTTTAGAAAGAAAAAAAATTGAAGTATAGAAAATCGACGACAGATAATTTATAATTTAAATTATTTTCACGACTATTAATATAATCCTTGTATATAATTGCGGGAACATTTATATTTTATTTAAATAAAGTTCAGAAAAAAATATTAAATAAAAATAATAAAATAAAGAATATTAATTAATTATCCTTACGCAGAAATTTTTACATTCTATTAAAATAAGGTTCAGAAAAAAAAATGTTAAAATGTAGAAAATCGGCTACGGATTGATCGAAGAATCCGTGGGCGAAAGGAAATGCAAACAGTTTGGAACATCCTGTATTACAGAGAAGTCGCAATCGCGCTCCATCAATGTGCGAGTCGTCTCTTTGGATTCCTTTAAATTATTTTCTCAGCTTGAGCCTTCGAAGGTTGCTGTCTCGGACATCGGACACCATATATACCGACACAGGAGACAGGAGCGGGAGGGAGGGGGGGGGGGAGAAAGGGAGGAAGGGGGGCGGGGAGAGAGAGACATAAGTCGATCTTGCGACGCTCGTCGGGAAATCGGGATCGAGAGATGGCGATACAGAAATACCGAATAGTTGTCTAAAAGTGTGTGACGGACGGACAGCTGGCCGTCATTAAAACCCCATTAGCAAGGAGCCCTCTCCCCGCCGGGGCGCGCGAGTCAGCCTCCGAGTTCTAACAATATCTTCCACGACGCTTTGCCACCACCCACGCTATTAATATTACTCTATACCTCCCTTCATGGCCCACTCGCATCCCACCCCGCCATTCCGCTCCTCCCGTCTGCCCGGCTTCTCGCCGCCGCGGATGCCCGAATTCCGCTCTTCAATTTAGACGATCCGTCACTGTCGCACTGTTCGTTTGACTCCGTTCCGATGAATATCGGCTTATGAAATCAGAAGCGTCACCCCCTTCGAGAGGGGGCGAGGGGAGGGAGGGAGGAACCGACGTGATTGCGTAATTTGTCATGGTTTTATTTCGGCTTCGGCGCAGAAATAAATTCATCGCGATCGCGCGGTGTGGTGCTTGTCCGCGAAATTGGAACGTCTCGCCATCCGAGATGACCCTGTCCGATCAATTCTGTCTTTTTCGAAGACTCCGCGCCGAGAGAAGAACGAGAAAAGCAAAGTTTGTAGGAAGTCGGGAATGTGGGTCAAGTTCGAAATAACTATGCGCCGAAGTATGTCTGTGGTTTGTCAGCGGCGCAGTCGTCTCTACGTGTGTGCGTGTGTGTGCGTGCGGTCCTGCCTGCTTCAGGTAGATCCGTCGCACGAGGATGCAAGATTACGTCGGGATTATGCATCTCGATGCGATCGAATCGTGATCGTACATTTGCATTTAGCGCGACATAGTATAAACGATCGATCTTATACGCTCGTTTTCAGAATTTTGCCAGGGATCGATCGTATACGGCGCTCGACGTATCGAATCCTTGCCTATTATCGCAAACACGCATATCACGCTTCAAGACTGTAAATATCGAGAAAGTGCCTTTCTCGCGCGATCCTCGGCTCCAAGACCGAAATAAACATTCGTTTCTTTCCCTCTTCCTCTGCCGCTTTTTCTTTCGCGTCTTTCCGTTCCGTCCGTGACCGCGCATACGTCGGAGAAGATAGAGGGAGGGAACGATGACGAAAGAGGGAAGAGCGCAAACGATAGAGAGAGGAGAGCGCGCGTCTTGCCTACGGTCTTTGTAGCCGGGCAGATCAAACTCGGCGGGTCATTAATTAAATCTGGCGGAGCAGCCATCGTCCGTCCGTCTTTCCACCGCGCGTCTCCGATTTACTTTACACGAAATACGCCACGGTTATAAATATGGGTGCTCGCCATGGAGACCCTTTTCCTCGAACTTGATCTCGCGGACCGCCCTCGAAGCGACAGTCACACGCGGCCCGGCAGATCCCTGACATTATTTTTTTTCAAAGATATCATTATTTGATTTTATTTGAGAGAGCCGCGGGAGAAAAAGCGCCTAAGTAAACGGCAAATAAACGCAGAACGTTTCGTTGCCGACAACACTCGCGCGAATCTAGCTAGTGCTTCTTTGGGGCATGTCTCCCACGAGGCGTCTCGAAGGTTGCGTAAGAACGAATCGATAAAAATAATTTGCGCTTGTGCGGTGAAAGATACCGTGATTCCTGCGTACGATCTCGAATCTGGCAAACACATGGAAGCGGGAAAGGCGTCGGTATGGCGGACCCTCGTCTACCAAATGTCCCGAATTCAACGAGCTTCTCCTTTATGGGCCCCTTTACCTGGATTAGTAGAAACAACACATCTACATGGCCTGCACATTTTCCGATATCTTCACGAACGATCGAGCAAGTCGACAGCATCAAGTTGGCATGCTAAAAATCTTAAAATGCTCGTTTATCTTATTTTTTATCTTAGATCTTAAATTAATACTATCTGTGGCGCGTATTTTCTGATACCTCCGCGAGCAAACGGATAAATCGATAATATCAAGTCGGCATGCTGAAAATCGTGAAATGCTCATTTCACCTTATACTTTAAATCTTAATAATAAAAATACATCAACAATGCGTGAGTTTAATACAAATATAATTTAATATTTAATAATTTGTACCAAGACATTGTATTTGTATTAAATTTGCGCATTGTTTATCGCGCTGACTCCTAATAGTCCTCTTGAGGTGTGTTTATTATCGAATAGTCAGGAGTCCTTTTTAGTTTTTCAATATTCAAATCTTAAATTAATAATATTTGTAGCCCGCACATTTTTGCAATATCTTTGCCAGTAAATAAGCAAATTGACAGCGTCAAGTCGACTTAATGAAAATTATAAAATGCACGTTTCACCTTCAAATTTTTAATTAATAATATCTGGCCCGCACATTTTCCGATATTTTCGCGAACGATCGAACAAATCGATAGCATCAAGTCGGCATGTTAGAAATCGTAAAGTGCTGATCATCTTATTTCAGATCTTAAATTAATAATATCTATGGTCCGCACATTATCTTTGTCAGTGTTTTCCGGTTGTCATCTAGATGAACATCTAGATTAAGTTTTCATCTAGATGTTCATCTAGATGAAAATCAAAATGAAAAATTCGCATCAAGATGACAATCTAGATAATCTAGATGTCATCTAGATGCGAATTTTTCATTTAATTTTCATCTATTTGAAAATGCCGATGAAAAATTCGCATCTAGATGACATCTAGAATCTAGATAATTTCATCTAGATACCGGAAAACACTGATCTTTGTGAACGAGCAAATCGACAGCATCAAGTCGGCATGCTAAAAATTGAAAAGTGCTCGTTTCATCTTATTTCAGATCTTAAATTAATAATAGCAGAGTATGAGTGAGAATACATGCGAAAGGAAAAACTGTCGTGCTCTCGATCGGTACCGCTTCCCCGCGTGGCGTTCCGCAGGACGTTTCACCTAAATAGACAGCTCTGATCGATGTGCTTTCTCGGCGATATTGATAAATAAAAGCGATTACGGCGATGACGATTCCGATGGTCAATGAATTTATATACCTGACAAGAGTCCTGGTGGAGCCGATAAATCAGCGCTCTTCCGTTCACCCGACCATCGGTGGACACCGGGGGTAATCTCTCAATCTAAATCGATCGATCTGCCAAAACGGCTCCGTTTCCGAGCCTGTTTATCATCGGGCGCTTATGAATTTATTTTATGGACCGTAGAGTTACACGCGTACTCCTCGCGCGCGCATACGAGAAAAAGATCGACCGATGAAGCCGTGATCCCTGCGTGGGAGCACCGCGGGAGGGCCCGCGGGAACTCGTGTAGGTACTCGTACTTTCATTCTTATTGGGTATCGATAAACGCCGGGGCCATTCGTTAAATCGTTACTCTTCTCGCGACGTATCCGCTTCTATCTATTACGGATCGACCGCGCGATTCTCGATGGGCGCCACGGGCCGATGAATCTCGCTTGCGACGCACAGTGGAATGAAATGCAAATCTAGCTGGACTAAAACTCCGATTTTTTAAAAATAATAATAAAATTGTACAAGGATTTTTGCAAGGATTTTTGTGATTGCTAATTTCGAATTTAGATTTAGATTTAGAAAATGGGCTTTTTTCTCAAGATGTGAAAGGGATTACAACTGGGATTTACTATAATTTATAACACAAGTTATTTTATTGTAATGTATATAAATTTTTTGCATCATTTTCATAAGAAAAACAACATAAAATAAATATCTATAATGAAAAATATAAATAATTGAAACATTGAAACACATAAATGTAAAGTGATCAACAAAGTAATAAAATAATATGAATATAAAGAAAAACTATTTATTTTTGTCTTCATAATTTTCTTTTTCTTCTTCGGGTTCAATTATAAGAAGCGGAAGCACATCCACGGCTGACGCGCCGTAATGTCATGCGTTTTTTTTATCAAAACCCGAATCGAAATTTTTATTCTACATCAGATCAGTAAGTTTTATCAAACTAGGAGGATTAATGTCGAGGGGTAAACCGCTGACCAAAATTGTGTACACCAATGCCTAGTAATGCCCAAAATTGGGCATTACTGAGTACACAAAGTACAATAAAAGTACACAATTTTTGGACATTACTAGTGAATTTTTTATGTAATGCCCACTAATGTGCCCTAGTAATGCCCATTAATGCCCCAAATCTGTACACCGCAATGCCCTCAGCGGTTTACCCCTCGATTAATGTAGGTTCTCGAGATGGTATTATATCGATGTCGTCATGACAAGAAGGCGTAAGCAGCTTTTACCAAATCTTACAGGAGATCCAAAAATTGAGAAAAATCCAAAAAATGTTATTCAATGTGCAATTTTTTTATTACCTAGTAATAACATTAACGATTCTCGAATTTTTGGTGAATACAACCGTAGTGTTAGACGCAAAGCTTAATTCTTACGTCCATAATAATCTTATTTTCACAGATTTTTGTCGCTTACGCCTTTTTGTCGTGACGCCGTCGATATAGGTTGTTGTTCTTCTTTATATACTATGAATGGATACTTATTTTCGTTTTCTCCATGTTGAAGGTTAAAAGAGGATCTTAGAACCTTCAAAAGGACAAAAGGACAATAATTATTGTATAAATGTTTTTCTCTTTTGAATATCCAATTTTTAAAAATACACAGCACCTAAAGTCCCTTTGAAGGTTCTAAGATCCTCTTTTGAATATCCAATTTACTCTTTACAGTATTAATATTGTAAAGAAAGTTAGGATTGCCGATGTATTTGTTGCTTGAAGTGATAATACTACAGCTGACATTAATCTTCTTTTGTATAACAACAATGTTACACAGGATAGAATTTTATAGTTATTCCCATTAGAGTATTGAAATGCGTATACGTATTTATGAAAACTGATAAATACGTGTAGGGAGAAATATGTGTTAACCAAAAGGAATTCGAATAAAATATCATTTGGCATATTTGTTAGTATTTTATATCTTAACACTGATTACATTAGTGCAAAATAATAGAAATTCTACGTGAAAGAAACTAGTATTAATATTTTTAATTGTAGTTGAATATTTTGATAGAATTTGAAGGCTTAAAAGAGATAAAGAGACAGGAATTGTAAGACTATAAAAATACGAGGTGTATTACATTTAAATCCAGTAGAGCAAGAAGGTCAAACAGATGTGATAAGAAGGAATTAGCAGATTTCAGAGGAGACGTGCAAGGCCAAGGAGCATTATCGAAGTATAAATAAGTATTTGCGAGATTTATAGTAGGTTTTTAATTTCGACTCGGGAATCTATCAAGAATTCGTGAATTTTTATCAAACGCGCGCAAAAAGACCGAGCAATAGAGAGTCGGGTAACGCGCGCGTCCGATAGAAAAATGAAGCTAGACTTTTATTCACACGCATACGCCACTCAAATGGAAAATAAACGTAACTAAGTAAGCGAGAACATTGAAATACAATTTGGACTAATTTCGCGCATATAAATCGCCCTCGTGTGTTTCGCGTGGTAGCGCGCATGCATTTTCACGAGTCTCCCATTCGTCTGCTATCACGATAAGGCTCGATACATGTTTTTCTTTTCTCCACGGTAGCGCTATTATTTGGCCTCCCACTTTTCTAGCGCGCAATTAATCACCGCGGCGTCCATTTCGAATTCTCGGTAGTCTTCGTTTCGAATTCATTGCGTGTCCTATATCGCATACACACTTTATCAGTTATGCGCGGGAATCGCGCGCGCGTTCGTGGAATATGGTAAACTCGGCGACTCAGCGAGGTACAACGCTTACAATATGTAAAGCAATTATTTTGCAGTCATTTCCTTCGATATCGACGCGATACGCCTGCGACTCATACCTCCTCGGCGTTACCGAGGAAATGAGCTCGATAACGTTCACGATAACGCATCCTATTTCACGCGTTCGCACATTACGCGGCATATTTCGCCGCACATGGCACATCGAAAATTACCTGCATTACGTTTACGTGGATATTCCACGTTCTTTCTCGTTTACGCGCGATACTCGACAATAAAGATCCTGCGGGCGCACGGAACGCTAACGAATTTACATACGATAACGTAAAAAATTGGAAAGTTAACGAAAAAAAGTGATTTATATTGTAAGTCTTAGCGCTTATCGCGTTATTTTCCTTGCTGTCATTTTATTATGCTTTCCGAAACTTATATATATTTTTTTCTGGAAAAAAAAGAGGGAATCTTATATAGATGCTTGTAGCATTAAATTATTTAATTGTCAATTTAATATGTGAATTAATTATTCCGGCTTCATGTACCTAAGGATTGTGTTTCAAGACCGACGAATATGCGGCGTGTAGTTCGCATGAGCAGGAAAATTCACAAAATAATTATTATTAGGCACCAAGATCTGCCGCAACCGATATTGGCGTTTCTCATATTTATATTTGTTTAATTTTATCGGTCTTAATCTTATTATATATACATATATATATATGTATATATTTCGTTTCGCATTTATACTTATGCTACGTATGTTTATAGTGCATTCGCGATCGCCATCAAGAGTCACTCGTTTATCTATCTGTTGATTTGCATACCTGTTTTCTTTTTCGCCGTACTATTTATTTTTAGTAATATCTAATGGTATCGCATAGTGAAATCGCGAAATATGCGCATACATAAAAACGTTTTACACATTTATCTCGCGCGTTATTTCCAAAGATAATTTATAATTCCGATGTCTGATGTGACGCTCACCGATTCGTCCGTCGTTATTTCTCGTTTATTTCGCCTGCTTTCAAAAAAGTTTTACCTCTTCCCTGCCATTTTACATCCGATTAGAAAAAAATCTGCGATATACAGGATGTCCCAGACTTACCGCAACTTACCGCAGACTTCTGACCAATCAGATTGTTCGAAATTCGCGCGATTAATTTCGAGAATAGGATTGATGCTTGAAAACACCTTCACTGCCGTGTGATGTGCTATGCCTGAGCGCGCGAATTTCGGGCAATTTGATTGGTCAACTTTAAACACTTTTCATTTAAAAACTATTATAACCTCGGCATTTTGGTATTAGGATTTTTATTTCAAAATAATCTCAGGAGTCTACTATTAACGAGTGTCACGGTAAGTCTGGGACACCCTGTATTTTTTGTCTGATGATAATGCCTTCGCGATATACATTGGTGACGAGCTAACGTCTTTTTCATTTCGCGCGGTCATATCTAATCGCTATATATTTAAAACACATGTGTGCAAAATGCAATCCATAAAACCTAGACCAAATACTTCGACCGGACAGTCTTGACAATGGGTCTGTACTTTCGCACGGTAATATCAGCTGCGCATTTACATATGCGAAGAATTGTTCTCTGACTATTGTGCTAAGTTTTACGCGTTTAATATAATTCAGTTTTTCGTGACGCAAAATATTCTTGGCCTTGCAATTACGATAACCGTAATTGCAGCGGTCGTAAAAACGGGCTATACTACAGATTTATTGCAAGACGACCGCGCGGTCCAGAAATAGCAAAAAATGAAATAATATTCGTGTTTCCTTTGTGCAATAAAGTTTCGCATTAATCATTAAATTGTCAGGAATAGAAATGTTAGAATTGTGCAAAAAGATTCATTTATATGGTACTTAATTTGGAGAAACAAGTTATTATTTTCATGTCTTCTTTATTATTCCACAAATATATTATAACACAATCACAGGCGTCGTATATTTTACATATAACTATCTAAGCATAAAATAAAATAATATCATTAAGTCGCGTTAACAAATTATTTAAAATAACAATTTTGATATTTACAAATACATTCAACTTGTGGTTGTAATTACGTTATCTTTTACACATCGACGGGAATTCTTTTTCGAATCTTTCCACTGTGTACATCCGATAACATTGTTCTTTTCTGTAACGGCGAACTATTCCACGAAGCTATAAAATCCTGGCGCGACAATTTAGCCACATAATAACTTCCAAGAGATCTAGCTAGTCTCTCTCCCTCTCTCTTTTTCTCTCTCTCGCCCAGTGCATGCCATAATGTTTATTTCGCAGTTTTCAATATACATTGCGAATTGTTTCATAAAAACCGCGCGACGTCAGACGGCTAGATTAGAGTTATATAAATATCCGGAGCAAAGACAAGCAATATCGTTTTTTCCTTCTAACTGCATAAGATTTAGATAAACTAAACAACTAACATAAACTGAATTGCATTGATGTAAAATTGCATTTAGTATACATATTGTATTCGTGTTAAATAATAACGATGGAAAAGAAAGTTACCCCAACGCATTTCGATTAATGTAACTATGCAACTACGTGGAAAAGTGATATTGTATTGGAAATAATCTTGTTAATTCAATAACAGTATTAATGAAACAAAATTTTTATTCGACATACGCATTGAATTGGAGTTGAAACGTTTGCAACATTTAATTATATATTAATTGATGTTAAACAGATATTAATTACGCACTAATAACAGCGTTGGCTCTTATTGGCAATTTATACCTTACTTATTAATGAAACAAATATCTGATCAAAACATGACGTAAGATTATTTCCAATTAGACTAATGCTCGAGCTAATGCTGATAATACATCATCTTTTTCCGTGTATAATATAAATAACTCGTGCGAAGTTTGCTCACATTGACGATCGAAATTGGCAGATATTCATGTAACGGGAGTCCCTCAATTAAACGCGATGGTCCCTCAGTAATTAGAATATTTAGAGCCACGCCGTGTATAGTTGCCTGGAGCATTTAGGCGATGATTTACAGGCCACGCCGAAGGCACAAATACACGCTCAAACGCGCGTGCATATGCACGCATCCAGGCATCCTGCGCGCACCCACGAGTCTCTGTCGAAGAGTGCGTGCACTTTCGAAGCGTGGAAACTATAAAGCATAAACAATAAAACAATCGGATGGTGACGGTACGGCGATAAATCACGGGGGACACAGTTATCTGCAGTGGCTGCGAAGGGTAACGCGCCGCGGCTTAGCCTTCGGTAAATTTAGCTATTGTCGTGCCTAGGATATATTAAATCTCGTTAAAATGTCTTTATGAAACCACAGCGACACGAATTAGAGAGAGAGAGAGAGAGAGAGAGAAAGAGAGAGAGAGAGAGATTTCGATAGCATAACACAGCGGTATAATGAATGTTTTAATACAGCCTTGACCAAAAGTATTAGGCACCTATATTTTTTCACTCATCTGAAATTCTTTTACCTTTATTGTTTCCTATTGGTTTCCTATTGGTGCATTATGCATAAGTTTAAAGGGTTTTTGAAACAAAGAATGAGGTGTCCTGGACAAGTACCATGAATCAATTTTTTAGTTTTCGGATAAATGAAAAAAATATGCCTAATACTTTTGGCCAAGGCTGTACCTATATAACGCTGTTTGATTTATAGTATCTATCAATATAATAGTAATATTTTGCATAATGCGTTTCATTTATTTGCTTGCTAGAGACTGTTCTTTAGATCGCACAAAGACGAATACCCAACTAGACAAAAAAAGACAACGATCGATGCGACGAATTATACTCGGATATTGACACTCGTAAATATTCTCGATGGAATGTGATTTTTTTCATTCGAGCAACGGAACCTCGCCTACTTGTTTATCCAAGGTGACAATTTTACCTCTATTGATTGTCCTCTCTGTTGATTTATTCCGCTCATCTCCAACTGCTATCAGAAATAACGAGAAATAAAAACAAGTTATAGAGTGACCTATTTTTTTGCAAAAGTAAATACCAAGGAAATAAGATTTTCCTAAGCGATTCCTAAATAAATAAATATTCACATAAATTCAAGTTTCAGTATAATAAATATTAGCAGTAAAGTTGAACCGCAGTTAGTAACAGTTATATAAAGTGGAAAATGTGTTAGCTATATATGAACCTTCAAATGGCTCTAAGCCGATTAATAATTGAACGTCTATGCGTTTCGAGATATTCGTTGCATCGGCGGATGCAACCGACGTTATTTCTTTCCGTCACTTTCCATACGAGATTCAGACACCTACGTGCGAACGCTCGGCTCGGACTAGAACAATGGCACCCTCGAACGCGGCTCTACCGTGATTACTGTAATGACGGTACCGTCCGCAAACACTTGAATGATATAATTCGTAACCCCACGCCACGGTGAGAATAACGATGCCACAGTGCTAACCATCGTAATTTATTTTCGCGCCTTCTTCCCGACGCGGCGATTTCAACGATATTTTTCGCGTAAACACTTGCCTCCGAAACACACGACTTTCACGATTTGTTGTCCGGAACGAGTCTTCGAACATTGACACATACGCACCATTGACATTCGACGGCCGATAACGTTGAATTCTGTTGAAGACAGATCTTTCACCATGCGCATTTATCTTAAACGCTTTATATCGTTCGTGATTATAATATTTGAGATTATTATCTAGCAAATACACCTTAATTCTAAATTTTTTATTTGGACAGGTACAAAATAGATTTATTCCGGAGATATAGATGGACCAAAAATTAGGCAAGTTTTATAACTGGTTGAGCGCGGCTAGATCGAAATCTCAGAAACGAACTTGTTTCATATTTGATTAGGATTCTATTTTTTGCCGCTCATTCATTCCTGACCACCATCGTGGAGGGTCAATATTATCACACGTGCTCAGAATGCCGACAGAGAGAGAGACCGTTTGTTACTCCTCGCCCATCGGGTGCCTTGTCCTTCGATCGTAGTCCCATTTAAGATTGGGCCCCGACATCGGTACATTTACTGTTGAATCCACTTGCATTCCCGATAGGCATATATTTACTCAAGTCCGCCCTTTCCAGGTAAAAGCTCGCATCTTCGCCATTTGAATATACTCGAAGCTTCGATGAATCTATTTGCATCTTCTTTTAGATAAAAGGAACACTCCCTAAAATAATGAATAGTAAAGTCTCCTTCTTTTCGAATGTCACCTCTATAATTCTCATTCGTGTAATGTTCCACTAAAAAATAAATATATTAAATAATTTATAAATATATATATACATACATCTGCAAAATTTTCGCAGATTATATAGATTTTAGTGTTGACGATTATATCTGCTAATTTTGTTTGTCTTGTTTAAGACGTATATTCTGTATATTCCGTTTTTTATCTAGGAAACAAAAATGAATGCGCACAGAAAATGAGTATACGCGAATCGACGCCCGCCGTGTCTGAGAGTCGCGCGCGACATTTATCGAGAGGTTGAGTTAATTTCAGGCGAGGAAAAAATATGGAACGTCCATCTCCTATTTTTTACGATGGTCGTTTCCGTTCCCGGTAATGCGACTACATTTTTATGCCGGCTCCGGTGCAATGGGCACAGCTGTAAAACACTTATGACACCCGTAGCATAATAATGTTACTTGATAGCGGCTATCTCGGTGTATGTAACTCACATTCGCCATTTTCCTAATTAATGTTTAATGCTGCGCTATCTGCCCTCCTTGTTCACGATTAAATTTGCACGGTTGCATGATATCACGTTATCAACAAATTCCGTTACTTTTTATTCCATTCGGAAACGACACGAACTACATTGACCATCAGGTTCTTCGTAAGTTTACACAAGTACGAAACGAAAACGAAGGAGAAGGAAAAGTTTGCACGATTACCAACGCGATTACCAATAAATATAAAAATTTTAGTAAACAAATACTTATCAATTGATTTCATAATATCATATTATAATATAATTATATAAATATGATAATGAAATAATCTGATGTGACATAATAAAGTGATAATAATATGATAATGTAAGAGACGGAAATAATTACGGAGCCGACTGCGTCTCGAACTCGATATCGCAATCACATAAATTCACAATACAAGAATATTCACAAAAAGTTCAAAAGTTCGTAAAGTTCGTAATACACATCGTCCGATTCGATTGTTCTTCAAAGCTTCCAAATGCTACGTGTATTTTGTGCCACGTATACCACGATCACCTTGTCATTGGCCACGTTCCTTTCAAAAATCTTTGGTTCACATCCTTTGCTCTTGCTCGAAGAAGTATCCCACTTCTGATAATTTTGTAAGTCAGGTAGCTGATACAGGGCGAGGCCACAGAAATAAAGAAAGATCCGGAGTCAGAGATATTCGGAGTATTTATTGGCGCTGCTTCCTATTTGGAGTTGTCTCGAATAATGCCCGTCGCGATCTTTGCAATCGTCCTAACGTTTCCATCCAATTATTTACTAACACCATCTATCGTTTGATCTTGTACCGATCTGCCGATAACTTCGATTCGCAAATTATATAGTTTATTATATATAGTTTAATATATGGTGTATATGATATATATGATCTCATATATCATATTATAATATCATATATCATATATTATCATTTTATTATATCATATTATTTTTAAATAAAGGTAATGTATAAGGCTCAAAAGATTTAAAATCAACGAAAACTAATAGGGCATACTGAGCCAAGCACTATAATATCCAGCCTGGCTTAGTATGCTCTATTAGTTTTCGTTCATATTATTTTATTTGATATAACTTATTGTATCTCTTCCGAGTGATAAGAACAACGTGCATTACGCATATATTCACTTGATTATGTGTAGATACGCGCGTCTAATATAATAGAATAAGTAATAAGTGAAGAATTTTATTTTAAATAGAATGTGAATTTTAATTTTCGCAATTTTTGATGATTTCAGTATCAAGAAGAGAACGATGAATCGGATATGGATGATGAAGCGCAAGACGACGAAGATTTACTTTCGCAACCACTTCCAGTGAACCCGCAATCCTTGGATGCAGCTGGTGCGTCGTCTTCGTTAACACACTTGAGCAATTTCATGAACATGCATCATCCACAATTACTGGCGAAGTTTAGAGGTTTGGAGGTTAGTGAGTCTTTTCATTCTTTTTAACTCTTGCAATGTTTAATCTTTCGACACTTAATGGCTCCTGCCCACAGGACGCGTAATGCGTGGTCTACAATAGAAGTAAGCGTAAGAGTAAAAGTAGGAGTAGGAAATAAAATTAATTTAATTCGCTTATGCCCTTACTCCAGCGCCTGTGATTGGCTCCTTCTTACTCTTACTTCTTACTCCACGTATTGTAGACGCCAGACGGGGCTTTATGCGTTATGCGTTACGCGTGGGTCACGCATTGACCAATGAAACGAAAGTTGTATATCTATTATTTCCGGAAAAGCGAAACGCTCATTGGTCAACGCGTGACTCACGCGTAACGCGTAATGCATAACGCGTCCTATGGGCAGGAGCCATTACTTCACATCTCGTTGAGTATATATAATAAGCTGTTTATAATAGTCTGTTCGGGGCGTCAACGAGAAAACATACGCAGATTTCGAAAAAATAGTCTCATTGTCAGGAGTTCCCTATCGTTCTACCTGTTGAGTTTCCGTGAAGATAAGCAGCCGCATAATTCGTCATAAAACTTGCTCAGCAGGCTCGAGCGTTCGTTGACCTACAAAAGTGCCAAGGTAGAATGACACGAATCGTGGAAAATCGTGAGATAGTCGTAACAGCGGACGTTGACAGTCATAAATGAGTTACCACCGTGTCACCGTGACAATAGATTCTTTTTTTTTATTACGCAACATCCCAAACGTCCGACGATTCGTCAGATCTGGTGCAAATATCTTCACAATCTGGTGCTCCGATAAGAGATCACATCGTGCTCTCACGCACAATAGTATCCGCGGCGTAAAAATTGGGAGAATTTCTTGCGAAGTTTCAGAAAGCTTCAGTAGAGATAATTGACGCTTTATATTGCAGTTCTCTTTACTCTAAACTAATAAATAATTGGAGTAGCCCGACACCTGCAAATGTATTTCGTAGTAAAAGACTTAATTTATCGGTTTCGACTTTTGAAAGTAACAAAACGAATCTTTGTACAGTTTTCGCATTGATGAAAAAACGGTTGCGCCCCGATGTCAATTAACTATTCGATAAGAGTTATTTTCATCGCTCGGTGTTTGCTCGATTTTCATTAATCCGGTATTTTTTAACGCTTTTTTTACAGCATAGCGAGGCAGAACTGTTGCAAAGTAGAAATAGTTTGGAGGTTCTGCAGGCTGCAATGACCAGTGGTACCTTTGGCAATTTACTTCCACCTACCGTATATGTGACGACCCCACCACCTCCACCGCCGCCACCGCCACATTCGTTGCAAAACAATCATCCGCAAGTCGCCGGAAATCTCGGGAATCAAGTCGCTGAAAATCAAGCGTTGGCTTGCTCTGCCTCTTCCTCAAGAGCTTCTGCCTCCGCCTCGCAACCCAACTCGCCACCACGCTGTAGGAATAACGGAGAATCGTCGCAAGGAAACGCCAGGAATAATGGAGACGCTCGTGAGGGTGAAGCTCGTGCCGCGTCAGCGAATAGTCAGCATCCACCTGGAGCGAACTGGAGCTTCGAAGAACAATTCAGACAGGTGCGTCAGGCAAATACCTAGCAAGTACGTACGCCTTCCTCAGCTTGTCGGGAATGATCGTGCGCTATCGCCGCGTTTTGATCGACTAATATATTTAATGTGCCGTTTCGATTGTCTCTTTCTAATTATTTCTCTCTCTTTCTCTCTCTCTTTTTTCCCGCAGTTTAATCAAACTTGCGTTTTATGTAGACAATAACACGCCAATCTCTCTAAATATATGTTATTTACAATTGTGGAAGAAGAAAATTTGTACTCTGCTTAATACTTTCTTGCTTAACGCTTTTGGTGGAACGCTAAAAAAATATTAGCAGGGTTGGAAAGTAACTCGTTACTTGTAACGTCGTCACCGTTACTTTTATTTTTTTATAGTAACGATTTGGTAATGACTTTACATTTTTTCATAACGGTAACGGTAATGCCAGGATTAGGAAAGTTACTTTTGAAAAGTGATTTGTTACCGTTACTCATTGACAAAACATTAAGTAAAAGTAACGCGAAAGTCATGCGTTACTTTTACTCGTTGCATAACGAGTAAAGTAACGAGTTACTTTATTCAATGAGTAACGAGTAACGGTAACGAGTTACTTTTCAAAAATTTTTCCCAACGTTATCATTACCGTTATGAAAAAATGTTACGTCATTACCAAATCGTTACTAGAACAAAGTAACGGTAACGACGTTACAAATAACGCGTTACTTCCCAACTCTGATCATTAGCTTCAAATTCTAAATGTCATCCTGTCCCTGATTATCCCTGTCGGATAGTTTGTAAGATACGCCTCGAAGTGAATTTTGCAAAATAGACGAGCTCGAATGGTTTGACGATATCCGGGAGTAACATCGGCCGCGACGCAAAATCACAAATCATTACTATAAAAAAGTAACGGTAACGGTAACGGCGTTACAAGTAACATGTTACTTCCCAACCCTGATATTTATTATAGCTTTAAATTGTAAACGTTATCCTGTCCCCGATTATCCCTGTCGGACAGTTTGTAAGATACGTCTCGAAATGAATTTTGCAAAAAAGGCGAGCTTGAATGGTCCAACGATATCTAGGAGTAACGTCGGCCGCGACGTAAATTCACAAATCGTTACTATAAAAAAGTAACGGTAACGGCGTTACAAGTAACGCATTATGTACTTCCCAACCCTGAATTTATTAGTTTCAAATTCTAAATGTTATCCTGATCATCTCTGTCAGACGGTTTGTAAGATACGTCTCGAAATGAATTTTACAAAATAAGTGAGCTCGAATAGTCCGAAGATATCCGGGAGTAAGATCCACCACGACGCAAAGTCAAATTTATTAACTTCAAATTCTAAATGTTATCTGTCCCTAATTATCTCTGTCGGATGGTTTGTAAGATACGTCTCAAAATGAATTTTGCAAAATAGACGAATTTGAATAACGACAATATCCGAGAGTAAAGGCCATTGCACGTGAAAAAGTTTTAGTCGTAATTGTAAGGCTGTAAGCAAATCAATCAATCGCAGTCGAGCATTCTCATAATATAGTAAAAATATTTGACTGTGATTGGTCGATTTGCTTACGACCTTACGATTACGACAAAAACTTTTTCACGTGCAATGGCCTTAACATCGGCCGCGACGCAGAGTCACAACGGCGCGGCGCGGCGCGGCGGCGCGCGACGCGGCATGGCGCGATCGCGCGAAGCCAGGCCCGAGTGTCGTGGGCGTGAACAACTCGCGCGGTCACCTTTGTGGGACACTGGTTAGTGCCGCGAGGGACGTGTAATTACGGCGGAACTCTCCCCCTGCGAAAGCGCGGGGCGCGCGGGGTACGGCGTGCCCGGGTGGAGCGAGAGAGGCGCTTTAATTAATGCAACGATGGAAGCTAATTATTATTTTTACACGGGCCGGGAGATAATTACCGGCCGACCGTCCCCGAACCGGGCGAGCTTCGTTGACGGTGTTCCGCGGCAAGAACGAGAGACGATCGGCTCGACACCGCGCGAGAATGGAAGGGAGGAAGGAAGGAACATTTCGGAGCTGGGGGAGTAGCGCTATTCATAAGACACGTAGAAAGGAGGCTACGCGCGGGCCGGTCGGGGCGGGGGAGGATGAAGGGGGGGGGACGAAGTTATAGAATTAGCTGGACTCACATCGCAGCCTTGTTAACGCTTTTTGCGGTGGTCCCTCGTGCACTCCGCTCGCGTTGCGGAGTGCATTTTTGCCATATGAGGTATGAAATGGCGCGGTGATCCAGCCAGGTCGGTCCAGTCGCCTCGCTCGCCCGCGGTTTTTCGGTTTTTGCGAAGAGGGTGTGGTATTGGATTACCATTTAAATTGTTGTTCGCGCGCGCGAACATACCATAAAACGCCGATATCCTTTCACAGTCCCCGCGACAAAGCTGCCTTCGAGAATCGCGTCGCAATTTTTAAAACTAATCCTACGCGACCGCGATGATTCAAGATGTGAGTATTAATATATAAAATTCTACGCGTGTACTTATATGATTCTTTCGGAAAACTATTGGGAACGATTCTCGCTAGTCTAAGCGAAAAGAGTAACTCTTTTGCATAACCCTTTAATTGCAGCGCACTTCAAATGACACACGTTCGTTGACACGCGGGACGATAATCGCGAGTCGGTCGCTGCGTCACCAAAATCAGTGCTGAACATGTAGTTTACGCGTCTGATGCAAGGAACTTACTAATGAAAGAGATATTTATTTGTTTTAATCGTTCCTATAGGCACGTAACAGTATAGTAAAAATATTAATTCAGTAAAAATATAAATATACAAAGTGATTTAGAACAAACGTTTGTCCTTGAAATATTGTATTCTTGATTCAATCCTGAGACGACTTTTCCTCTTTTAAAATTTTGTCCGCGAAGCTTAGTTTTTTAATTATAAAAAGCAAGGTTAGGAAGTAATACGTTATTTGTAACGTCGTTACCGTTACAATTACTTCTTTTTTGTAACGAATTGATAAGGACGTTTAATTTTTTTATTAGTAACGGTGATAGCAATGCAGTTACATTTTTTGGGTAACGATTATAATCGTTACTTTATACAATACATATGTTTGGAATGGGTATAAGCGAGTTTCTCTCAAAAGAAGAACGTGTTATGTTAAGTGTAACTTATGTTAAGTGTTATGTTTAACCATGTTGCGATTAACCATGACAACTATAGAGCTTGTGTTGAACTAGTCAGTTAGCAACAAAAAGAATTAAATGTCACTCTAAAAAAAAGGTCGAGTCACAAGTTACTTTTTAAAAGTTACTTTCCCAAATATCCTGATAAAGATAGGCAAGGGCGACGTAAATCAGATAATTAGCTCATCACATAAGCAACGGCTGACGGTGAGTTGCACCTTGCCTATCTTTTGTACCTGACCGATAATAAGCAAACTATTTCTTTGAACCAAATTTTAGAAGAGGAAAAGTCGTCTCAGAATCAAGTCAGGGATATGATTTTAAGGATAAACATCTGTTCTGAATCACCCTATATTATACTGACAGGCATTTTGTACATTATTAATCTATTTGTGAGAGCGTACATACACGCCTTTTGTAAATAAACGACTATTTTCTCAGAGCGTACACGAAAAGAGTGGTTTTACTGAAATATCTAAAATTTGACCAGATACAGATCTGAAAATAATTTTGTTAGATCATCAAAAGTAACTAACAAGTAGAACGCTTAAAATAATTGCTAGAATATTAAAACTTTTTACATCAGCATTATCATCGTGCTTAGTTACTTTTGATAGCCTAACAAAATTATTTTCAGATTTTTATTTGACAAAATTTTTAGATATTTCAGCAAAACCGTTCTTTCCATATATACGACCTTCGCAGCTAAAGGGTTAACGGAGTATCAGCGTAAGGGCCATGGCATACAAAAAAAACGTACGCAGTAAGACTTAAGCGAATCGACCAATCACAATCGAGAACGCCATCTTAAAACTCAAAACTTATGATTGGTCGATTCGCTTAAATTTAAGTTTTACTGCGTACATTTTTTTGTGTGCCATGGCCCTAATAGCGTATCGTCGATTAAAGCGTACAACAAGCGGACAAACGCGGATGAACGGCGCGCGAAAGACGGACGGGTAGGGAAACGAGAAACAACGTGCGCGGGGGAATGGAAATAGAAGTCTCCACCTACTTGGCGAACGGCGCCCGCATCTCAGGGATCGCATCCATCATTCCGGCGAGGGCGTACAAGCTGCTCTTTAATCTTTCTTCTTCGGGGCGATGGTGGTTTCGTCTGTTTTACTCTTCCCTCGCATTTTTTTTTCTCGAGGTGTCGGTAATCGTTCGCGTACCGCGCTCTCGCGTCGCTCTCTTCTTTTTTCCCTCGCGAATTTCTCGAAGCTCTCGCCGCTCGTCTGTTCCGTGTCTCGGGTCGCGGCTTTAAGCGTCGTTCACGCTTCCATTCAAGAACGAATCGCACGACGCTCCCCGCACGGTTGTCTCTTCCCGTCTCGTGATTCGAAGGAGGTTTAAAGAACGTTTTTAGAACCAGACTTCGGCTAACTCGGGAAAGTAAAGGCGCCCTCGGGAAAATAAAGGCGACCTCCGGACAGGTTTATAGTCAGTTGGTTATTGTCTTTTGAAATAGGGTAAGCAGTGGCGGGGACGAACGGAGGGGGGGGCCGACTACTCCGGAGTACGTCGCGTACCGTGCGACGTGTTAAGGGGGGGGGGGCCAGGGACTTGTTTCAGTAAAACAACGATCGCACCTATCGTACACAAAGTAGTCCACCGACGGTGATACTCAACACGAACAACAACTCGCCCATACGAGGCCCTTCTCCCTTTCCCTTCCTCGCCCCTCGCGTTCGCTCGCATGCACCCACACACGCGCTCGTCCTAACTCCGTGCAACAACGTTCGCTGACCGTGCACTCGAGCTACCACAGCAGTATAATACTGTAGGACTATACTTTGCAACCATTGTGAAATAACTCGTAAACCTCGCAAATTGCCAGCTATTTCGCTCTTATACACGCGTGCACACCTTTTACACTGTGCTCCGTCTCTGTGTATACTGCGTGTTCGACCGTAGATCGAGAAGGTTGACTGCTCTTCTATGAGCGTGTACATTCGCGCGCGTGAGACGAGCACTGCGTGTGCAGGACATTCGTACGCCCGAAGACGCGCGGCTCGATGTACGAGGCGACCACAAATCTTATTTCTCGCTTTATAAAAATTTTTCTTAATAAACGTGTCCGATTGTAAGTGATTAAAAAAGTTGTAGCTTAGTTCGTGACTTTTCCATAAAAAAAATTCTTATATCTCCTATTTTTTTAGAATTTTTCATATTTTAAATTTATAAAGATTTCTAAAGAAATACATTAAACTTGTTTAGATTTTATTTATAAGTTTTCTTCGGAAATTATAGAATGAGAAATCTTAGACGATTTCACACATATAAAAAATTTTAGAAATCTCTCTCATATCTTTTCATAATTTTCTCAGTATTTCTGAAAAGTATTTTAATTCGTGTAAAAAATATGAAGAAATTATAAATATATATGGAAATTATAAAAAATTAAAGAATTCTAAGAAAATTTTTCACCAATGTTGAGTATGAGAAATCAAAATTTTGGCTTAAAATTAATTATTTATCTCAATTTTATTCAAGTTTTAAAGAAAATCTAAATTTGGGACTGAATTATCGAGATGTTTAACACATGATTTGATTTTCATGACCATCCATAGTCCATACCATTGCTTGACTTTTCAATGGTGTCGATTACTGATTCGATAGCCAGTGCTATTAAAAACGTTTGTAAAAATATATATTATTTTTAAAAATTTTGATTGACACGAAGCTAGAAATGTAAAGTAAAAAGTGCATTATTCAACAATAATTTTGATTTTTAATCATATTACGCGATATTTTATCATTATATATCTATATGATAATGAAAATTTTATTAGGTCGTTTAATATAAATAATATCGTATTTATTTTGTTTATATTTGACGTGTTTGTATCTTACTATCGAAATAGAATTTAAAAATTGATTTTATGGCAGATCGTAGTAGAACAAAGTGATGATTACATTTTGCATTAAATTAAATCAATAAATGTAAGTTTTATTATTCAAAATCTTTTAAAAAATGCAACATTACTTTAATATATGTACTGCCGAAGCAAGTACGAGCTAATACTAGATCTAATATAGTATACACGATAAAATAGTACAAAATTCGCCGGGCAGACAATATGTTAATAATAAACAGAAAATGTGAACAATTCTTATTACTTAGGGAATTTCTATATAGAGCACGGATACAAAATTAGGATACTTTGAATACGCCACGACGAGACAACTGACGATGACGAACGTGCACGCGTACTGGATTGCCCTCGAGTTATCATTGTAATTATGCAAATGCATTATCATTATGCAAACGTAGCGGTGCACCTAAAACTCAGAATGCGATCCGTCGTCGTCGCTGCCGTCGTGTTTGGCGCGCTTGACGTGGGACGTGGACGAATACCGTCCTTTGTAATTTCGACAAACAACACTGTTTTTGCCTCAGCTCGAATCTCCGCGTTTCTATCTTCGTGAATCGTTAAAGGCAAGCATACACGAAAAAAACGATAAGGTTGCCACAACCACAATAATAGAGGAAAAGGTGGTAATATGGAACCCTACTTTGTTTTTTAACGATTTCTTGTAAATTATAAGCTCAATTTTTTTATTCTTGGTATGCTTAGATTCTTTACTCTATTGGTAACTCATTTCTAACGTCCAAATTAATGATTCTCCACTTACAAAAAAAGCTGCTTAAAGATTATCGCAAAGTGAGCAATTGGGTGGTATGTTGTAATGTGCTGGTAATATGGACCCTCTAAACATCGTCATCTTGAACAACAATAGTGGCTACAGCAAAACGCAAAAAACTAAATATTCTAAAATACGCGGAAAAGTTAGGTTATACTATATACATAACGTGTCTGACTTTGAATGTTGTCTTTCATTCGTGAATACTTAGAAATAAACGAAGTTTTACATACCTTGCAAACTATCGGAAAAAGAAATACGTTTATTATTCTGTCGCCAAGCAAAACTAATGACTGTAACGCTCTGACGGCTCAAAGGGCAACCTAATGTACAAGTTTCAGCTGTCACTCATAGAGTGCAACCAAATCGTATTAAGATATTGAGGGATTCCATAAAATCTGCGGGTTCCATATTACTACCTTCTCTTCTAGTAATATTTGGTACAGCCACGTCCTGTGGTTGTCACATTCACATTGATGTAAAGGCAACTATATGCATTTGGTACAGCAAACATAGTGAATGTTGAAACAAACATATATAGATGCATTACACAAAACAATGTGAATGTGACAACCACAGGACGTGGCTGTACCAAATATTACTATTATTGTGGTTGTGGCAACCTTATTGTTTTTTCCGTGTAGGGTTGCACAAAGCTTCTCTTGCTATCTATTCGGGTCTATGTTACACCGCGACACAATCGCTTTCTTTAACGCAAATTCATGTCATCAATATTGTAACGTTCTATCAAGTAAAGTTGCATTCGGATCTCATAACTTGTCTAAACACGCACGATTGTATCTGACGCAATTCTTTACAAGATCTCTGAATAACATATGTTTTTGTATGCATCCATTTGACGCAGCCAACGGCTTTTGTAGTTTAACAACAATGTCGTTAACGTTAGCCAAAAATTTTGCATTTCTAACTATATTAACTCGTTACATATAAAAAAGCACGATAAGACGACTCGACATAATCGGTTCTTTTCTTACTATTTTGGAACTTACAATATGTAACATTGCCGCGACATTTACGTCGCCATTACCGATAAAGTATCGCGAGAAAAACGGATGCATGTTTGCACTTATTTTTTTCGAAATACTTATAGAAACATTGGCATATTCTACACGCGTGTATATAGGGTGATTTTAATAACTGGGCTGGGTTATAACTCTTTTCTAAGTCAAGATAGAGAAAAGTGGTAGAGAAAAATCTTTCACTGTTTAATATAATGAGCAATTAATGTAATAAAATAATTTTATGACATAAAATGTATAATATCTGGCAAAATATTGATCTTTGATTACCTTATCCTAATATTTTTATACACAGAATGATGAGAAGAATCGATTTAGGCTAAAAAAAAGTATACAATTTTATTCAAAAAGAAAAATGCAGTTGCATCTTGCAAGTGCATCGGTGCATCGTTCGAAAAAATATAATCACCGAATGGTAGATCATGTGAAAGATTTTCCTCTACTGCTTTTTTCTATCTTGTCTTAGAAAAGAGCTATAATTCAATCCAGTTACTAGAATTATCCTGCATACGTATATAAGTATATTTTTTCCGTACGACTTATACTACTTTGCAAAATGCAGTAGAAGCGAGGCGATATCAGCTCCACGTGCCATACGAATATCGTAAACTTTATCAACTGACAATCAATTTGCACTTCAACGTAGGAAGGTAATTAATATCGTATCGCATATAAATGCGCAATTGTGCAGTTCGTTTTGTACGATAACGTAATGATGACGAAAAAAAAATTGCTCGCTGTATTACTTGCTCTACCTTATATCGGACGTTATACTTCGCATTATCGATACGAGAATTATATTAAAAAATTATATAAATCTAATATTTGTTTTATTCAGTTTGATATAGGGAAAATAAGAATAATCTCGAATTTTTTTTTCCTTCATTTCACCGTCGCTACGGCCGGTCGTTCTTATTCCCGCTTATCGATCAATTAACCGAGTCACGCATGCGAAAGCGCAATTACTTCACGGTGCAACGAGATTATTATTGAGCGTTGCATATGAGTGATGCGTATGTTCCTTTGGTGGAAATCGTTTGAACGGTTCCATTGTCGCACCCCATCGTTTCTGGGATGAGAGGAGAAAGGGTTTGGTACTCGAGTGTTTCCCTTAAAATGGCGCAATTAAAAAAGAAAATGAAATCCCTCAATGTGGCAATCTCTACGGACGTCGTCAAGGGAGCATTAGATCTCGCTGCTGCACGTTTGTATAAAGCCGGCTCCAGACGACATGGCCAATGTACGCCAACGTAAATAAAAAAAAAATAAATAAATAATAAAAAGCATGACTGATTATGCATATCATGTGGATATCAATCATACTGCATATTCATATATGGCCAATATTGGCCCAGTATTGATAGTCAATGCATTTGCCGACGACGTTGGCGTACATTGGCCATGTCGTCTGGAGCCGGCTTAATTCGCGGCGCACGATATCAAGAGACACGCGGTATTAACATGATATACAGCGTGAATCTGTTAACCAGTACCGTCTAAGCGCGCGACACGATTTTAACACTGCGGGCAAGAAAGAAAGGAATAAAAGAGCTGCACCGAGAGACGATAGAGAGCCAGACTCGGACGGAAGCCAGATGAAAATAGCTGCGCGTTGCGTTCGAGAACCTTACCGAGCTAATTTACTTAGTCCGTGCAACACCTGCATCACTTATCCGTAAGCGGCCCTTGCGGCGCTAGTTCTCTCCTCTCTTTTTTTTTTAACGATATATTGACCTGCGGATTCTTCGTGTTTACTCAATAATTGGATGAGGCTGTAAATATGGCTATTAAACTACCTACGCTTTCCGCGCGCTCGTTATAAGCTACCAATTGCGAGCCCGCCGTTCGTCTTCCTCTCCCTTCGCGGTCAGCGCATCTGGGACCGCTGCGGATCGCTCGGTCTTCGCCCGTCGAATACAGTCTAGTTCGACACGATTATATTTTTCTTCGAGTCGAGTGCGAGTCGGTGCCTCGGCGAGACGCTGAGAATAACGCGATTTTGCGCCGCGTTTTCAGAGACGCTCTTTGCTTACGTTCCGTATACTAGAAGCGAGATAGAAAGCGCGAATTCCTAAGGAATGACATTACGAACTTGGAAATTGTACTTAAGAGATGCACGGAAAGAACGGTTTTGCTGAAGTATCTAAAAATTTAGCCAGATACAGAACTAAAAATAATTATGTTGGACCATCCAAAATAATTATGTAGGACGCTCAAGCATAATGACAATGCTGCAAAAAGTTTTGACATTCTAGCAAACAACTATATCTGACTAAAATTTTAGATACTTCAGCAAAACCGTTCTTTCCGTGTACAAGCTTTCAAAGTATCTTAATGACATCAATATAAAATTAGACGAATCAAATAAAGAGTCAATGATAATTACCTTTGAAAATCGCGATTTATGAAGACCGCGTACATCTTATATGAAATCTACTACTTTAGGCAATGTGACAATTTTTAGATAAACTGACGCAAAAATTAGCTCAGAATTAGTAATTTTTCCTTCCACCGGATAATCGTGTTTGTCGATCTTTACAATGTACACCGAAAAAACGATAAGGTTGCCACAACCACAATAATAGTAATATTTGGTACAGCCACGTCCTGTGGTTGTCACATTCGCATTGTTTTGTGTAGTGCATCTACACTGAGAAACCCATTTAGTTGGATTTACCAAATTTTGGTTGACACAACAAAATCATTTGTTTCTATATGAGCAAACAAATACCTTTGTTGGAAGAACAAAATGATTTTGTTGGAAGAATATGTACATGGAACCAAATATTTTGTTCAAAAAACAAAAGATCCTATTTTTGCTATAATCAAATAAGGAGACTATTTGTTTGAACGAACAAAAGAAATTGTGTTGTATTTGCAAAAAATTCCAGGCTAGGGAAATAGATAAAATAATTTTTATATTTTGTATTAGGTGTACAAATAAGTTTCCGCCGTTTGACAAAAGTTGGCGCCACCAGT
>NJRP01000290.1:105354-123600 GCA_003063835.1 Aphaenogaster floridana
ATTGGGTCTCTCAGTGTATATATGTTTGTCTCAACATTCACTATGTTTGCTGTACCAAATGCATATAGTTGCCTTCACATCAATGTGAATGTGACAACCACAGGACGTGGCTGTACCAAATATTACTATTATTGTGGTTGTGGCAATCTTATCGTTTTTTCCGTGTACAGTTAGCAGGTAAAACGGCCGAGTATCGTGAGCAACGGCTGTTCGTAATTCTCCGTAATTTCGTTACGATTATTATCGCGGGGCACGCTCTAGACAGCGCGACACTTTGACAGCAGCTGGTTAAAGGGTTCATTACGTCGCATTCGCAGAAATAAGATTTTCAACAACAGGATGTGACATATCGTTGATCAACTTGACAGTGCCTTTCCTAGCGCGGGGTTTTTTATCATTTCCTGCCTCATTTTCTCGCATTACAAACGTGGCGTTACGTTGCTACAATGTTTATGAACCCGAGTATACATTCTTGATAATACGTGGTACTACCATTAAAAGATACGATCGATTTTCCAAGTAATAATTTAAAAATATTACTTGTAATACGTTTCTCTTCTCTTTGCTGTAAGAAAACTATGAAAGGTCTGCAATGTTTTTCCACGGGACGATAATAACCGTGTCCCTCTTATCGCGTGGCCCGCAAAGGACAAATTCCCCAGTACACGCTACGAGACATATGCGCAACATCTTCTTCCGCTTCTTCCGTTCGGCTGCGGTGCCACGGGTGTAAACATAGCGTAGATATACCCCACCGTCGTTTCTTCACGCCTTCATCTTCATTCTTTTCAATTTCTTTGCTCTTCGGTACTCTATATTTTTTCACGTTTCTCATACGTTAGTAGGAAATACAGTCGGGCCTTCCTAACTCAAATGCCAAGGAAACAGATAATAATTCGAGTTATAGAGGTTTTTAACTTGTCGAATGTTTCGAGTCATAGAGGTACGGAGTCTAGGAAGTGAATAAAAATTGGAATTATAGCTAACTAGAAATCACTTTAGAGTGCCAGGACGAACAAACAAAGATGTGAAGTAAAATGTTTAAAAAATTTTTTATTTCATACAATTTCGAAACTAGTTTTAACTTTACTTAGTCTTTATCAACTGCATAATTTAAACGAAAAATAAATAAATATAAGAAGTTGCATAGTTAAAAAAAAAAGTCGCATTACAAAATGATATTCGAAATATAAAATTGAATAAATAAATATGTGAAATACAAAGTCACAAGTTTAAAGTAATATATTGACAACATTGTACGTGTCGACAGAATAAAAAGTGATCAGTAATTTAAAATTGAAATAATGTAGATTTACAAGATTTAAGATTGTTCGCTCCGTTTGTTCTGCTAAAGAGGACTTCCGTCTTTGAAAAATTCATGTCAACCTTTGTGGTCAATGTTAGAGTAGAAGTTAATCCGCGGTTCTTTGCTTTAATAAAATGAAAATATCAAAGAAAGAAATTGTATTATAAAAGAAAATTTGAATAACAAGATAAAAGGAAATCAAGAGACACGACAGTGTCTCGCGTCAAGTGTATGCGCCACGTGTGCGACGAAGCATGACATTTAAATAACGAGATCTTAGCAACAGTAAGATCTTAGCAACCGCTTTTGATTCTTATGTCTAACTAATTATAGAGTTTTTCAAATTAACAAATCAAATAGCAAGGTTCGAATTAGAGAGAGTATAGAGTTCGATCGTATAGTAAATATATTAACAAAAGATAATAAGCTTCTCAGTTTTAAAAAACAATAATTAAAGTAAAAAGAGGCTAATGAGAATCAAGTGCAGACCTCGGAGCACTATGTTATTGAAATATAATAGTAAGATTGAAATTATATAATAATGGTAAATATATTATATATATATATATATATATATATATATATATACATATAATAGTAGTATTAAAATATAATAATAGTAAATATATTAAATGCAAACATGTGTGCTCTAATGTTCAATAATCTTTACGACATACACGTTACGTTCTATGTTCTACGATAACGCGAACGAGCGTCAGCGTGGGAGGGATGCGTGTTGGAATTCGGGGATGTCTCCATCGTCCCGGGCAGACTCGAATCTCGTCGGCGACGCGGAGAGTTATATTTTGACCCCGGTTAGCATACCAAAGATGCATTATATTATACAGCTCGCGCTCGCTATTATAATGAATATCTCCAGCCGATGTATAAGCATATATGTAAAGCACGCGCGTTTCATGGGGTGTCACGCTGTCACAGGCGCGCGCGCGCGGGCACGTCGACGTTGGTATCACATCAATACACACTACGCGCCCGCGCATCACGGCTCGCTCTGAGAAGGAGAGAAGGTGACAGAGAAGGAGAAGAGTCACAGAGAGATATCATTTGAATTTCAATGAATCATGTGGGTGCAAGTGTCGTTCGTATTCATTCAGTCCACATTCGTGCGCCTATACACACCGACGGGGCTGAGCACGTGCACACGCGCGTACACGCGAGACCGCGTAACGACGAGAACACGCGCCCTTCTTCTCTCGTTGTACGTCCGTGTAAAATATTGTCTTCTTTTGCTCCTCATCGTCTCCACCTCGTTTATCCCCGCGTGGCGAGAGAGGAGACAAATGTCGAAATCTTCCTGTCTCTTCCTTTCTCTCTCTCTCTCGTCCCTTTCTCTCTTTCTCCTACCTTTCTTTATCCGAGCATATTCACGCGCGTGTATTTGTCGGCGAGCGGCACAAAAGTGGGGCCCAACAATTGTACCAGCGTCTACAAAAGGAGATTATCTCCGATCGTTTTTACAGAGAAGGCTTTTCCGCTTCGCACGCATCGGGGTATCAAAGCGGCAATGCAGGTCTTACTATATGACCCCCTTTTCTCTTCCCCGCTGCTTATCCATTCTAATGCCCCCTCGTAGTAGCCGTATCAAATTAGCTACGATTTTTCTTTGCGCCAGTAACGAATGACCGTAGGCGATCTGTTTTTTCGAAATGTTTAGGCGCATTTCGGTGTCGTGTGGTATGTTATTCATCGTAGAACGTAATTTTTTCACTCCGAAAAAACTTTACCTGAAGTTGACGACATCGTGGGTGTTCGTTAAACTACGACTTGTCTATCCGATTATTAGCTGAGATAGATGATATTGGATGTTTAGTTTAAATAGGATTAACTTTTGATCTCAATGTTTAAGAGTTTTTTTAATATAAAGCTCCATTATAAAAAATAACATGAACCTACAATATATAATAATTCGCATTTACCACTTTTTATGATACTCTATAGGTATCTAATCATGTGTAAACTCGATTACATATTTCGCGAATGAGAGAAACTTTATTTTAAACGGTGTAATATAAATACGCGAAATTTTAGTAATGTTGAAAAATAAATAGCTGAAAATTGGTTAAATCCGGATTTTTTTCGAATCATTTCGAATATCAAAATCTTATCTCAAAAGCCTGTCAGGTGAGAAATTCAATAAATACGAAAAGGATGATGAATTTTCCACAATTAGTGCAAGTATTGCCGTCAGTGTGAATTTTTCATGTTGCTGCGCGAATGTATTTTTCATTCATATTCGATTTTATGGATTTGCGTATTAAATATCGCATTATATTTTTCAGAAGCTATCAAAGTTAATTTTCGTATATTTATTAACACTTTTTTATTACCATCGGGTTTGGGAGACCCGAGCAGAAACTATAAAAACATAACTATATAAAAATTCTCTTTCATTTTTTAAGTCTTTATAATTTTTTCCTTACTTATGGTTCCAAATTAAAACTTACGTAGTTCGCTTAAGCAGGTTTTGGCGTTTTGATAAAAAAAAAGAGATAAAAAATATTAATCTTTGTCTAAGATATGAGCAGATAAAGATGCTCTTAATCTTTCAGAATATATGTCAATATCAAATTTATTAACATAACTTGATCAATTGTAAAATAATCTGTATAAAAAATTTATTAGCATGCATTTTATAGCGTCAGCACAATTATAAGTTAATGTACACAGTTGGAAAATTTGTGTTAAATTTAACATAAATCACATGTCTCAAACGGTCCACTCAAATTTTTGTGTTAATTTAACATAATATAGATGTGTTAAATGGTAACGCTGAGATATCATGTTAATATTTCAACAAAAAAGAAATGTAATTTTGATCGTAATTTAAAGTTAATTGTGTGTACAATTAACATAACTTTTATGATGAAATTAACATAAGAAATGTTCTCTTTATATAAGAATGGTAATAAGTAACACGCAGTCATCCTTCTATTATAAAGTAAAATCAACACTTTTTTTCTGTAAATTTGAACACATTTATAAATACATGCGAATTGTGTTACTTTAACATATTTTTAAAATTATTTTAATAATTTTACATTTTATATTTGTTAAGTTCAGTTAACAAAGCAGACATGTGTTTAATTTACATATGAATGTGCTGATTATTTAACACAAAAACTTTGACCAGCAGATTTTTTCACAAAAGTAGGTACACAAATTTTCCAACAGTGTATAGTTGAGACATAATTTCTACATATTCATATTATCTTTTCTCGTAGAAAGTGAGAGAGAGAGAAAGAGAGAGAGAGAAATAAAAGAAAGAAGGAGAGAAGAGTGATTGGCTTTGTGTTTCGCGCACTATCAGTCGAGATCTTCCAACGACAAAGACTTCAATAATACTGACCCGAAGAGGAAGGCATACGCCGTCGTCGATGCGCGGCGCGTACCGACGCTTCCGCGATTATCCCGCACATAAATACATGGTGCGGGTACTTTTTACTTGTGGAAAAACATTGTAACGGACGGGACACGTCTTCGTTAAATGGTCCCGGCGACGTGGCGTAAGTGCCGTGTATGGCGCAACGAAAGCGCGAGCGACCCTTGTCCTCTCGCGCGCCTATCTCCGCGAAAATTATATATAATGGTGAAGCGAGGCGCGTGCGAAAGTTTGGACAGCTGCCGAAAAGTGACGGTTGCACCGAGCGCAATAACGGTGTGGCCCTCGCACGCACTTGCCCTCATTGCGTCGTGCACCGCGCCATCGTACATTCGCGGTCGTACCGTTTCCGTATCGACGACATTACCTGTGCATGTGCATGTCGCGTTCTCTCTCCCGTTGTAGCCGTCCTCTCGCTTCCGGCCCGTTTCGCGAACTCGTGCGCCCGGGCCTCTTTTGTGCCGCGCACGGATTGCACACGGTGAAAAATGCATCTGCCGCTTTGCGGGTTCACGTTTATCAATGCGCAAATGCGAAACGCGGAAACGCGCGGCCGATCTTCGTGCACGAAGGATGGAAATTATCGTAAAAGATTGTCGGGCCCCGGGTATCTGTCGCGCGACGAACGATGCGACGCTTCGATACGGTAAACGGAAAAGCCGATCGAGGACACGATAACTTCTTAATTACACAGGGACTGCAGTCCCAATACTTCCGGTATTGTACAGACTGTTTATCGTTATGCGGTTCCTTCGCGCACGGGAAAGCAGGTGCTGGCGCGAATATTATACATATACAGAGGCTGGTTTGCGGAAAATATCAGATTACAGAAAAATTCCTCGCTGCCCGATGTAAAAAAATTAATACTAATTATTTCGTATTAAATAATTATTTAATTAAATAAATAATTAGAGGAAAAGGTGGTATTATGGCCCCTTGTAGGTATAATGGCCCCTCTTAATAGCTTCACTATTAGATGACGAATTCTAGTGATTACTTATATATAGAGTCATTTGTTTAGTAGTCCGCCATTACGCAGTGGCGCTAATATGCCAGTACGCAATGATCGGCATTTGTTAAACACATTTTTACTATCGAGCATTTCGAAATGTTTTACATTTTAGTATTTAATTATATATAATTCCTCGTTTTTCTTAAACTTGGGTGTATTATCACACAAATATATATATGTACACTTGAATATTTTACTCGTTATTTAACATTTTATTTGACTACACATTTCGAGTTGTGTTAAACAATAGCATAGTATTTTGCTAATATGACCCCCTAAGTATGCTAACTTAATACGGTCTCTTTTCCGATGTAAAAAAAAGCATAATTCAAATATAATTCAAATTAAATTTAAAAGCCTATTCGTTTTGTAGAAACTGTCCCGACAATTTATATCTACCTTCTGAGAAGTGAGTCAGAATGTACATTAAAAATTCGCAGTTATATTCATTGTGGTTTCTTCTAAAAGTTTATTTTGAATAAATATATAATTTTAAAAAACACTGTTTTTTAAACAAAACCCATTTTTTAAATCAATTTTTATGGGGGCCACATTACCACTTCTGTTACTCTTCGACCTATTATGCAGTGTCGCCACATTTTTATAAATAATGTGTCCTAAGTAATAAATATATCATATCTTTGAGTTTAGAATCGATAGAACAACACTTTAACGAATGTAATCGTTAAGTTTTCAATTTAAAATATTAATTATTAACAAAATTATTGTACAAAATGTAAATGGGGGTCATAATACCACCTTCTCTATTTAATTATTGAATCGATGAAGTTTTTTTGTACCAACGTCGGGAACTCGTTTTTTCTTTTTTTTGTTTCTTAACAACGCGACGTATCTTGGCGAAACGATAAAGTATAGGAGAGGCGACGGGGTAAAGAGGGGTAAAGAGTGCAGGCACGTGTGGGACGCGTCATTTGCTTAATTGCGCTATTTCAGAGACGCCCGGTCGCGTTATTCGACCACGCGTGCAACCGCACGACGATGCACACGTCCGCTGTGCGCTCGCCAATCTGAAGGATTCGCACGAGCGAAGGAGAAAGAGAGAGAAAGAGAGAGAGAGAAATCTCCTCGACCAGACCGCGCAGTATTATATGCGACGCGATGCGATCTCCGACGCTATGATTTAATTAGACTGAGAACAGACAGCAGCGTACTAGCGAATCGTGTGACAGCGCGCTACGGCAATTAGAGATTACGTCGTAAATTATTTCCCACGTAGCTGAAATTTCAACGTTAATTTATTACGTAACAGCGAATTTTCCAATCAAAGAAATTAGAAAAGATTAGTAATTTAACCCTTTTAGGTCCAGTGGTACATACATATATGTACCAACATGTGTGTGTGTTTAAAAAATCATATCTTTGGTAAATATTAAGCTATTCCATTCAACTAGAGAACCAAAATTTTAAAGGAAATTGTTTAAACTTTAATAAAAAAAATATTGTAATAAATACAAACATAAAATATAAAAAATCATTTACGTAGTTAGATCGGAAAGTTCTCAGACTTATAACCATAAATTTGATAATGTTTTATTTCTTGGATCCGCCATTTTTAATTTTTATATTTCGACCTCATTTTTGTATTCAGCGACCCCATAAACCTTTAAAAATGACTAGAACATATGTCCCAATTCTAAAGAAAAGTCGGACCCTAAAGGGTTAAGACGTTTAGAGATTAGTAATTATTTTAATTGTGTACAGATACACGGAAGAAAATAGACAGCCAAGTTATAGCTTGCTAATTTAACATTTATAACTAAGCAGATTGGATAGTGTAGCAAAGAAAATATGCTCATAACTGCTTAGTTATAAATGTTAAACTTGCGTTAGCAAGCTATAACTTGGCTGTATTAATTAATCTATTTTTTTCCATATAAATATATGAATAAGCCGTAGAGTGAATAATAATTGCATGCACGAAAAGAACGGTTTTGTTGAAGCATCTAAAAATTTAGTCAGATACAGATCTGAAAATATGTTGGACTATGAAAATAATTATGTGTAGGACGCTCAAGCATGATAATAATGCTCATAAAGTTTTGACATTTTAGCAACAAGCTTGAGCGTTTAATATAATTATATATATATTTAGATGATCTCCAACATAATTATTTTCAGATCTGTATCTGGCTAAATTTTTAGATACTTCAGCAAAACCGTTCTTTCCAGTCTAAATTTCTTGGAGTGAAATCTCACTTCAAAGAGTGAAAATAACTTTGAAATTTGAGTGCCAGTATTTTCACTCGCCTGGAGTGAATTTTCACTCGTTTGGAGTGCAATGTACTCCAAAAAATTTAGAGAGCATGTGGCAATCGGCGATGATTTAACGGAAATCGCTAACATTGCAGAATTATCGCTCAAAGTGACTTATCCGTCCGCACGGGTAGGCGTGTCGCGAATGTCGCGTTACATCGAACGATGTGGGAAATTAAGACGCCCCGGGGATACGAGCGACGTGTATATTTAAGGAACGTTTGAAAACGGAGAATGGAAAATGGGAAGCGGACATCGGGAGAGTGGTGCACTGATGGAAGGACGACGATAGGGAAAGGAAAGAACGGGGGGGGGGAGGGAGGAGGTAGAGGAGATGCCGGCTTTTGACACGACACGTGTCGGTCGTCTCCCGTACGAGATCTAAGACCGCGCTAGCTTCCGCTAATCCGAGAATCGGGCCTTTTAATGCGGGGACGAGGTTTCGCGATTATAAATATCAGAGATACCGGGAAGCCGACCCCGGGGAGATGTCTAGACTCCAAATGAAACTGCCGACGTTACTACCCCCCAGTAACGTCGGCGTATAGCGCATCGTACGTCAAACGGACTGAGGAACGTGCGCTCGTCTTCTCGCTCATGCTAAAATCATTTTGGCCTTAGGCGGATTTTTTGCGCTTGCGATTAAGTAAACAATACAATTTTATTCGAAGCTACCATCGCTAAGGTGACTGTTGAGGTTCCGTGACATCCTGTAGGCGTAAAAGTACGTTTTAAACCCTTGTCCTTTCGTAACGAAGAATTACGAGCCAACTGCTCGCAGCTGCGAAGGGCATAACTTCGTTTCGGAAACGTTGGAGTCAAACGGGAAGGCGCGATAGGGTATTACGTGTAAGATGAATAGAGAGAAAGAGAGACCGACTAATGGCACGCGACTCCCACTCGAGGCGTCGAAACGACTAGTAAAATAGGAGGCCGATGCCGCGTTTGAGATAATTTTAGGAGATGTCGGTGACGAAGGACTGCTGCGGTCCAGATGCATCCGCGCAACGCGCGCTGTATTGTTGCGCGGCACAGTGTCACTATTTTTAGCATGAAAACAGAAGAAGAAACGGGAATAAAACACTCCTTTTAGTCCGTTTTTGCGTTATTGCAGCCGCGAGCTGCCATCCGATCATGAGAAAGATATGGATTATTATACAAGATCTCTCACAGGTCGTAAGTTTTATATTAAGTTTTAAATATAATAGCGGACTCTGTGAATTTTATTCATACATATTTATGTACACATACAGAATGTCCCAGACCTACCGTGACACCCGTTAATGACAGCTTCCCAAGATTATTTTAAGATGAAAGTCCTAATATCAAAATGCCAGGGCTATAATAATTTTTAAATGAAAAGTTTTTAAAGTTGACCAATTAAATTTTCCGAAATTCGTACGTTTGAAAATGCCTTTACTATTGTCTTATGTGCCTAGAGTCTTAAATAAATCAGAGAGACGACATTGATGGTTGATATATCGAAAGCCACTATTTTGTTTTCAGTATGGATACTATAAGGAAGGAACAATTTCCATCTCCTTCGAGTTTCCGGTGCTTCTTTTTACACGCCAAATACATGGCACTTTACTTTACATGAGAAAAAGATATTCTCAAAAGAAAAGGTCAAATTCAACATAAACATTCCTATTTGTGCAAATATTTAGTATCGAATGTAACAATTCTCTTTGAAAGTTAAAATCGAATGTAACAATTCTTTGAAAGTTAGGTGAGATTGTTTCATTCGATACTAAATATTTACGGAAATAGCAATGTTTAGCCTATAATAATAGTTTTATATTGTACTAAATTATAAATCATCACCACATTAGAAAAATTAACACAGTTTACATTACAAAAATTGCACACTGATTATCATTTCATTTTTCTTACAATTATTAGATGTACAAAATGGCGCTGTGATTACGTAATTTATTTAGAATTCTAGATGTGTCTTGCTTAAGCGCAAATTTTGAGCAATTTGATTGGTCAACTTTAAACATTTCTCATTTAAAAACTATTATAACCTCGATATGTAGTATTCTAGTATTAGAATTTTCATTAACGGGTATCACGGTCTAATATACACACCCAGTATATTATATTCTATTTCTTGTACGAAATATTGAAGCGATAAATTAATCCATTATACGACAGAAAGCGTTACTCAAATAAAGAAACAATGTTGCAGTCGACATTGTTTTCTTAAATTATCAATCAATAATCAGTATATACTCGGTACTTTGGCAATTAAATCACATAGACGGATAACTAAACGGTTAAACAGCTTTCGCAGAAGCAATCGCTTCTCGCGTCAACCGTAATCGAGCCAAACCCTTCTATTCGTGCTAATTTTCTTCTTGTTCACGCGGTACGCCATTCTCGCGTATCTATCTCTGAAAAAGCACGTGCCATACTTTGTACAGCGCTTACATCATAAACGGCCTCACGAATGTGCCGAGCCATTTTACCCGTCGAAGCAATTTTACCTCGAACACACGCCGGAGTCGCTCGGCTTTCTCGCGTATACAGGGACGAGGAAGTTACGGATGTGAAAATAATTAGACAAAGGAATCTCGTGTCGTACATCTCCCGCTATAGTTTCTCGTTCGGCATTTTACCACCCTGTTCACGCACGCCGGTCGTCGTTGCAATCATCTTCATCGTATCTCGAGCAAACGCTGACCGCTAATAAAACTCGCGGTGACGATTGCACACTTATGCTACGAGTTATGCTGCATCGTGCTCCGGTTTGCCTCTATACACATCGCGCGTGCAGTTGCGTGTAACGTCGCGTGCACTTAAAACGAACGCACGATGCGCTGAGCCTCTTATCCTCGGAGAACATCTTCTTTCGCCGCACGTTGTGGGATCCCGTACAAAGACGCGTTAGCTCGCAATTAGCTTTAGTATTGCTTGCGTTCTTCATAAGATGACGCTTTTTTGCCGATAACGATATTTAAAGGGTACATTATAATAAGGGTACATTATAATGCTCCAAGAATACAAGTTGCGTTTGATATTAACGAGAATAATAACGATAGCAGAAAGCGTTCCTTAGCGAGGCACTCTCGCGTAAAGACCGAAAGATTTCTTCTACAACAACTATTTATTCACAATTCCTTGAAATTGTTTGCATAAGATTTTTTTTCTGATAATTGACCTGCATGGAAAATGCGTCAGGGCCTGAAATGGAGCCACGAGTCTTCGCGTTTAAGGAGGAGTAACGGAAAACTCTTGAGAAAATTGTCGGAAAAGTGGCGAATGGGGGATGATGAGTCGTAAACTGTTAAGTATCAGACGGCGAGTAGAAAACGGAGCTGACGAAAAGGGGAAACGCGGGACCGTGGGACGGAAACGGATGCAGAAGCAATAACTTCCTCGTAGATTTATACGACCGTCGTGTGGTCGAGCCGCAATGAGCACCGTAGATCGCTCTTCCTTCACTCTTCAATATTTTCCTGCGCTTTATCACCTACATTCTTCCCGCAAATTCTTCGACATATTAGTATCGTTTGTTCGGAGCAAACAATAATAATATAACCGGTAGATAGGAGATCGTGCTCGACATTTCCAATCGAGAGAAAAACTCGTACTACTTTTTTATTTACCTCTCTTTATTTTATCTCTTAATACTTTATAATAAAAGTAAAAAAGAGAATGTCAAGTATGTCAAGTATGTCGAGTGTGCTACGCAGTGTTCGTCTCGTGCAATAGAGTCTTGATTTTGTTTCTTAAATCATTTGTGCTCGTTGGCGTGCTCATCGACTTCACAATGTAAATTCCTTCCCCTTTCCTTCTCCTCCCGATATTGCCGCTGGCAAGCGATAATAGCTATAAAAAAGGCCTCGGACACGTTTGAACAAGAGAGGGCATTACGTATTCATCTGCGTGCCTCGTCTCGTGAGGGAATCGATCTGAATCTTGAAATTCGTGAGTCCGATGATTAAAACGGTATTAAGATACACCCGTGATATCGAACCTGCAACAGAATTGTCCGAATTAAGATCCTCCTGCATGGGGCGCGTATCGCTTTGTACGGAGGTCCTATCTCTTCCCATCACGTGCGCATTACATGTCATTAAATTTCGTCAAGCATCAAAAGATGACACTGAAGATGAAATTGATTTGATTGTCCATGCCCTCGGGGTAATCTCCCGAATCTCATAATTTGTATGAAATTTCAATCGCGCACCCTAACCGGGGACGCGTATCTTATCTCGATCTAATATTCATACCGAATAAAATCTCGGGACTCTTTTGACGGGGCGACGGCGATATCATATTGTTTCCATAATTTATGTACGCTTGTACGAAAGAAAATATGATTAACGATAAGTCACGAGACCACGAGGCAGCGACGGCACGGTATCGTATTACGAGCGAATCATTAAGGTATCTTTAATCGATACACTCGTAACTACACGAGCATACGAGCCTGTACGCTATTAACAAGCGACGAGTGTGACCTCTCCCCCTTTAATCGATCGCTTAATGATCGAAGCCGAGCGATCGAACTATCTCGTTGGTAATTAATAGGATCGACGATGAAAAATGATCGAGCCGTTTGCACGCCCATCCGAGTATCGGGCATCCACGCTTTTATCTCCGCGCTTATTGTATCGCCCTAGAAAGGCCCCAGATTCGGGCCGATTTCGCGCCCGATCTTATCTCGCTTAACGATTCAATACCAGTATCGTAAACTTTGCTTAAGAGAGGTAGAAAGATCTGAAATGTCGAAAAAATCGATTTTCAGTTTTTTGCATTTTTGGATGGAATGATTCGTTAGAAGTATTTTCCCGTAGTGTTTAATTGACGTAAGTTAAAAATATTTTACTCTGAGAAACTATATCTCTCTCAAAATTTTAAACGCCATTTTCTCAAAACTATGTTTTTCAACAATTTTGCAGGGATAATTTGAGAACGAACAAAGATATCGAGATGTATTTTCTGAACTGACTACGGTCTACTATATACTGTTATTTATTTATATTTTATAGCAATAAACAGCATTCTACTTCTTTGATTTTTTGTATTTTTTGCCGCCATTTTGTTAATTTTTACCAGATTTTTTTATTCTACTTTAATCTACAATGGAAAGCTTTCAAAACATAATGCCGTTTAATTCGATTAAATATGTCAACTAGATCATCTGCAATCTCTGTAAAACCATAGCTCCGTACGATTTACACTGCGGGTCAGACTGCAGCAGCTTTATATGTTAATATTTTCTAACTTTACAAATAGTTTTCTATTGTTAATATATGTAGTATAAATATTATATAGTATCAATATGATGTGGTATACTAATACTATATAATATTATAGTATCAATATTATTTATTATAAGTAGTATAAATATGTTATACTAATACTATACAATATTATAGTATTAATATAATATAGTATACTATATATTATATATTGTGTACTACACAATATTATATGGTAGTAAATAATATACTATAATATTGTGTAGTACACAATATTATATAGTATATTATATACTATTATATAGTATATATAATATTATATAGTATACTATAGTATACCAGTATACTATGTAATATTATAATATTAATATTATATAGTAGAAATAGTCCACAAAAGGATTTCACATTCAATTCGTTATTATAACGCCTATATTAACGAGTCAAAGTTTAGCGAGTTTTCGTGCATTTAAACCTTTCTACCCCCTTTAAACTGCTTTTACACAAATCTCGTGCCTGATCAGTCACGGCGCGGCGCGGCGCGGCGCGGCGCGGCGCGGCGCGGCGACAGACTCGCCCAGCGAGAGAATCGCGAGGACGAGACGCGACGGATAGAATAATTAGCTTCAACGGCGGACGTTTACCGGCATTACGCGTCACACGACGTGAAGAGGTATTGCGCGGCACGACTATTCAGGGTACGGTGAGTGGTACACACTCGGCAGCGGCGCTTCACACCCCCTCGGCCTCTCCGCCCCGCGCGGGTGGAGAGGCTTTTAATATTCACGTCGCGGCGATCAAGACAAATTGAAATCCAGTCCTCGGGCCCCGCGCCATTCACCGGCTACGCGCCATCTCCAGCCTTTTGTGGCGTGATTTAGAGTCTCCCGCATATTATTAGTGCGCCGATAATGGGACGAAGTCCGAGATCGCCGAGGTGAATCTGTAATACGGTGCGTGGCATCCGGACGCCTTTTATCCACGATGCTGCGCGACCGCACGAAGAAAAACGCCTCTCGCGCCTTCTCCGTCAATTCGTTCCGTTCGCACGTGGAATCCCGAAGAATATCATTCGCGGTTTTCAAGCATTCTCAACACGACGACGACGACCCGTTCCGAGCGGACGCGCGCGCACGATGTGTCCTTTTTTTCTCGTCGCGCCTCTCGAGAATGTAAAATTGTCGCCTACAACGTTCCCTCGCGAAGTTATAAACGCAGTAACCTCCTCTCGGCTCTGGATAAAATAGCTTCCGCGGTAATGCGGATATTTTTTCGCCGGGAAAATTATTCCTAATTAAACAGCGCGCGGCTGGAAAAGCATGTACACACGAGGGGAGGGCATGAGGCAACGATACGCCCCGGTAAAACCTGGTATCGTGATCTCCTTGTGCGCCGAGTATAATGGCTCACTGTATGTAGATTGCATTATTTTTCCAACTATGATTGCGATGATGCCTTTCTCTTTTTCTTTGATTACATGCGGATCGTCTTTTGATTTCGCCCTCATTAAAGATCAAGCCGAAACCAGATGCGCGCGCTTGTTTGGTGCGCGCATTGTGCAGTATAATTAACACGTCGTTATTTTTATCAGAACACTGCGAGAACACCCGACGTGAAACGTACGCGTTACATATACACTACCGCTCAAAAATATTTGCCCATTCTAATTTCCACATTAACTTTTTTTATGTTTAATTTCTATTCTCATTCTGTCATATTCTCTTTATATTTGTGAAATGAAAAGTTTTGACCTGTCAAACATTATTATTACATTCAATGTCCACTCTTAAAATTGTTCATTAATCTTTTGAATTTCTATCAATTAATTAAGGAAGACAAAGTGGGTAAATACTTTTGAGCGGTAGTGTATATAATCTTTGCTTTGGAAAACCCACCAACTCGCGATTATTCAAGGGAAGAAGATCGCTATCCCGAGTACCGCTATCTTGAATTTGATAGAAAAATACTTCTACTTAATTAGCTTAATTAAATTAAATTCCGTTTGTAAATCCGCAAGGTCGTATCGACGGCCAACGACGGCCAACGACTCGAACAAGGTTAATGACTGCTATGCACATTACGCTTTTAAAGGCCTTCGAAGGAACACGTTAGTAAAAATAATATTTTTGCATTAACGAGATTCTGTCCTTGCACCAAACTATAACGCATCAGTCGATAGATTATAGATGACGAGTGAAATTCCATAGTTGATAGAAAAAGACGATTCGATTGATATGGCGATATATATATATATATATATATATATATATATATATATATAAAATAACGCTCTTCTTAAACATTTCTTTTTATACACGCAGCGATTTATCGTATATCATTAGTTTCGGTCTTGTTTCATTTATCTCATTATCTCGTTTCCTTCTTAATTACCCCTATTATACCATATTACCGCAAAACATACCGCCCTATCGCGGTGTATGCCCTACCTTTTGTATTATTCAGCATCAAAAATGTATTATTATCATATCATTAGTTCTCGCGCGAACATTGCGAAATGTGGTATCGAGAATGCGCGCATAAGGCAGTAATTTGAGGGAAACGAGAAACACAGTAGGCAACGATTTCGATCGGGCCCTCAGGCATATTTGGGAAGTCTATCGTCATATGCCTCCAACGGTACCCTTTTCTCCTTCGCTCATTTTCCACCGTCGCCTTGAGATCGTTATCGCACGAAGACATCATTCCTGTCTCTTTTTCCATCTCTTTCCTCATCCATCTCTCTCTCTCTTTCTCTCCCGACTGTCCGCCGCCCTTATTCCTGGCGTGTTTCGTTTCCGGGCTCTTACGGCGCCAAGACCGTGAAATCGTGCACACGATCGCAAATAAGTTACTTGGAATTTTTGACCGCAAGGTCCACCATAATTAGCTGACGCCTCCCTCGATGCAGGGCTCTCCCCTCTCTTCCGTGCGGCGTGTGTTTGCAGATCGAGGTCGCGAACATTTAGCCTGCCATTAACTCATGTATCTGGATGTCTGCCGTGACGCGACATCGGGCAATTTTCTCACCGAAACGCTCGATCTCCTCGTGATCGAGAACCACGCGAACCCTCCGTCGCTCGCTTTAATCGACCCCGATGGGATTCTTTCTTCTATTTGGAAGGCCTGCGAATGTCGCCGCGGTATCTCGTTAGTGCCGCATTATCGAACGACTTGCAACATTAATCTTCGCCTTAATTGTCCAATTTACGCTGAAGTAGAATTAAAGGTGCTTGCGGGGCAGATACAATTTTACAATCCATTCGTCTGGAATGTATTAATCACTTAAACTATTAGCCTTAATTGCATCACTTATCTTTGTCACGCAAAGCATCCTGATGAGTTTATCCTCTTCGTGTTTCTCTCTCTCTCTCTCTCTCTCTCTCTCTCTCTCTCTCTCTCTATTTCTTCTCCCTCCTCTCTCTCTCTCTGATGAAAGAATAAAGAATTTTCAAAGGTAGAAAATATTTTGTTATGATATGTACGACTTTAACTTTTATTATAAAGTGTCGGACTTCTGAGCCTTTATTTCGTCGAGGCATTTAACGTCTCTCTCAGAAAGAAAATGCTGTCGACCGGCCAGTAAGCGGCGTAGAAGGACAAATAAAAGTTAAAGAAAAAATCGTTTGCGAGTGGAAAGGGAGAGTTTTTAATGCGGTCTCGTGTTACAAGGCGACACCTCGCGCGACAAGCACTATGTTGTCACCTTAGACCTTTACGAATATCGCGTTATACATGTACTTTGTGTCCGGTTTAAATCTACACGATTGATTGTGGTTTCTTGACGGCTGAGTTCCACGGCTCGAATACCGTTACGATATTGAAATTGATAAGATAAATTGATTACATTGCGACTTTTACGTAATCTACACGCGTAATCTGCAAAGAGATAACGTTGATAGTAATATCTACTGATTACATAATGCTTTACATAATCTTTTATTTATGTCGCATCTCGACAGATTTCCAAGCTTCGAATTCGCGCTTGACACAGATTCCTGATTCGCATCGCTATTACTTTCTATTCTTATATCACAGGCAGAAGAACAATATCCTTCCTTGCCTCCTCGCGGTAAAATTTGTACTCTTCCGATATAGGAATTGGCGCGCTTACGGCACGTGATTAACGACTATTGTGCGACGACTTCATTCTTTTTCGCGTATCCCGAGGCGTAGAAAAATGGAAACGGCGAGACAGCGGAGAAAGAGGAAAAGGAGACGATAAACGCACACACGCACACCGAGAAAATACGCCGGTTCGTGACCACCGCGCTCGTACGGGACAAAACAATATTGTCGGGCTGTGCACCGCCACGCGCGAGCTCCGACTCTTTAATATTACACCGCGAGCATTGTTTTCAGCACGAATCTTCGGTCTCGCGTACGTGCCCTTTTCGCTTCACCGTGCCGGTACGCTCGATTCCAGAGAGTCGCTATAGCTCTCTATGGCGGTATACGCGCCAGCCGAACGATCGGCCACCGCCACCGCCATCGCTGCAGTCACCGTCGTCGGTTGGTTATCGCCGATTTCCGTCCATGTAAACCTTGTATCGCGTTTTCTACGGTACGTCGTGATGGAAAAGAATCACGTAAAGCCCGTGTCAGACTACGCATTGGAGATTGAGGATTGCGAATTGAAGATTAGAATTCGACCAATCGGATAATCTTAGTCTTCATTCTCTTCGATTTAATTAGTCGAATTCTAATCTCCGATTCGCAATCCTCAATTTCCAATGCGTAGTTTGACACGGACTTAAGAGACTGCTAACTACTTAATGAGCCTATATTTGGTTTATATGATCACATTGTAATTAGCGATGGGATTAAGTATCTTACAAGTAGATTCGAATCTGTTGGCGTAGTTTCGAACTCTCTATGATACTTCGAAAAATAAAAGCAGTACTTTCAAAGGGAGGATCCCAGTTGCGCACAGTGATAATCGGACACCACCAATAATATTGATGTATGCCTAGAGGATTTCCTCTGGAAGGCGCTGTGATTGGCTGTGTCCGATTATCACTGTGCGCAACTGGGCTTCACTCCTTTC
>NJRP01000290.1:133035-153573 GCA_003063835.1 Aphaenogaster floridana
AATTTATCTTCACAATTTTTAGTTCAAGTATGTTTATTTTTATCTTTTATTTTTATACGAATGTGACTAATTATTTATACTGAAGAAGACTCTGTGCAGTCGAAACGTTTGAAATTAAATTATTTATTTATTTATTTATCTAAAGTTTACATCTTTGTGTAATTATTTGCTCGTCTCTTGGCCTCCAACTTTTTTATTTTGCTTTGCATATACGAGCTTGAATGTTATTTAACTTGTAAAATTATAATAATAATAACGCAAAATTGGTATCATAACAACATAAGAATTTAACAAAATCCAAAATTTTAAATAAGAAGAAGGACAAAACCATAAATAGTTTAAATATAACCGAACCGATTCCTATCATAATAATTTGCTGTCCTTTTTTACTTGTTTTTTCTCGTTTCTCAAAGAAATATTCTTGACGGTTGTTTCTTTTTTCCATTTTCCGGATTGCTCTAACTTACTTTCGCTATCCTGTTCTTCTGAGCTGCATCGAGATCCGAATCATTCTCGCTAAAATCACTCTTTTCTTTTCCAAGAATATTTGAAGAAGATACCATTTTGAGAATAGGTATCATCGATTTTTATCTTATTTCGCGAGTGATGTGCCATTATTGATTGAAATAATAACAAAATAATAAATTTGAATGTTTCATAATGCTTGAAAGATACTAAAGCACATAGACCTCTCTGATGGATATTCTTAAAACTATCACGCTGGAGTCTCTTGGACCTTACTTTACGGATTTAATATGCCGTTGACATAGATAACACTTTGTCGTTTGTGCAAATTTCTTGCAAGCTTCTATCGACAAGTTCATTAATTAGATTTGAGTGGATGCTATAAATATTCAATATTCATTCGTTGTGACGTCGTCGAATCGAAGAAGTGCGCGATTTCGGAAATGTTAAACCGCAAGGGTTGTCGCTCGGAGCTCGCTCGTCCAGCCATTAAGGGCCGCGTTCTCACGAAGCACGAAGGGATTCGTGTTATGCGTAGCAACGTGATACACGTATATATCGTGCGCGCGCCTCGCGACGGGAGTGTGCGCGGGGCGCCCTTAATGACGGGGTACGGCCCGGGTATAATGCGCGGGGCGGACTTTGGCGCCTCCCTAATCAATTAATCAGCAAATCTCACTTTTATCTACGCCGTGTAACCACGTCATTTTCTCCTTCTCACTTTATTAGGGGACCGATTAAGGTCTCCCTCCGTCTGAGAGGGGGATCGGTTGCGGATCGCTGAGCCATCTCGACAAGGGGCTTAATTGCGAGCGATATAACATCCCCAGAGGGAAACGTCTCGAACGGAAGTGGCTCGTTCGTAAGACGGCTCGTGTATCGCTTTATCGATTTCACGTCGGCGTATCTATCTGTTCGCGGCGATCTCCTCCGCGCGGCGAATGTTACTCGCAATATACAACGAAGAAGCATTACGTCCCGTTGTAATGAGTAGATTAACGCGATTATCCACTAACGCCGAATCTACTTCGACCGCTTTGTACAACATCCGCATAAATGTACGCTTAAACGTCATTGATAAGTCGTGTCGAAGAGACGTCTAATGATTCGCGAAGGAAACGGTGCATCGGCACGAGACGGTGCTGTTCGTTATCGTTGAATTAACGACTCGTTCGCATTCGTACGACGTCCGTGAGAGGCATGCGGGAAAAAGGATGGATAAACGGGAGCGATGGAAGGGAACTGCGAAACAATAACCCGTTCGAGCAAGTCGACGCAGAAAGAGAAAGAGAGAGAAAGAGAGGGAGATCGGTTACGTCGAAGGGGAGGTACGGATGAAAGAGGTAAAGAGGAAAAGACAGAGAGAAAGAGAAAGAGAGAGAGAGAGATCAGCCTCGTGCTCTGCTCCTCGTCCGTTAATGCGTTGCCACGAAGATCTATGGACTGCCCGTAGTTTATATGCTAATCCGTAAAGAGTGTTAAATACTCGATCATTTATCACGCCATCGCTTCGCCTCCTCACCCTCCCCTCGCCCTTCTCCTTCGTTCTTTTCCCCCGTGTTTCTCTTTTCTCTCCTGCTCGCAGGATCTCCTCGCCCGAGTCCTCCCTCTGCGCCCAGGCGCAACGCGGCATTTGTACCGCCGAGTAATTATCAGTTTTCACAATTTTGCGTCTTGACGAGTCGTCGATAGAGTCCTAGATAAATCAGAGAGGCGACATTGAAGGGTATAGTCTGATTGGCTGTTTAAATCACATGATTATAGTGCCATTTCGTTTTCTTACTGCATCCACCGACGAGATACTATTAAAAACCATCAACCTTGAGCAAATTTTTATGACCATTAAAGGGATCCTGGGGGTCCGGAGATGATTGAAGAAAATATCGATATTATTGATTATTGATTATTGATATAAATTTTCGATCACTGTCATAAATATCTGCGCAATTAGCTTATAATACAGTATTAAATTCATGATTTATTAGATATTATTATATTTATTATTATACAAATGCTTTATAAATAAGCACACATTGCCGCAAAATTATATATTTTTCTATCGAATTATTACTCGACAAATAATCAAACACGATGATAACAATAAAAAAGTGCAGTTTTAAATAAAATCAAATATTCTTTTTTTGCTTGATTTTTTAAATGGAATCATATGGATTTTCTTTGCACAATATGATTCCACTAAACAAACAGTAGTTTACGAAATATGTTATACTTTATTCTAGAATATTTTGACATGAAATAAATATCTTGTAAACTATATATATATATATATATATATATATATATATATATATATATATCAGAAACTTTAATATTCCTAAATCGCCAGTAAATAATTAACAATTAACAATTAATACATTGTAATACGGCTTGACTGGCCATAGATGGTATTTAATTACCACGTATCAACCATACGGATTGTGGTCCTCTACGTGCAACAAATTTAATATTAATAAATGCTAAAGCATCTATTATATGAATATATATATATATATATATATATATATTCATTTTTTTATATATGTCGAATAACTAGAGGAATCATATTATGTAAAGAAAATCATAGTCATAGAATCATAGAATGATTCCATTTAGAAAATGGGGGTGTTGGTTTCCCTGCTATCCCCTTAGAAATCCGGCAACGATATCCTAGATAAAAGATCCCGATGAAATCTAAAACACACAGAAAAATTTTGTCGCTAACTCTAATAAATTCCGAGAAAATAGCTTGTAACATTTTATGTGATATACCCTGTATATACATATCTAAAGAATATCATAATAATGATAAATCATGAAATTAATATTAAGGTAAAACTGAAGGGAAGACGCTAAACATTTTGTATTTAATTTATAAAAGAAATAATATATATATATATATATTTCGATTAATTCAAATAAATGTATTTGTTATTTAAAGAATACACACACACACAGTATTAGAAAACACTATAAAATGAACATAAAGTAGTAGTTGTAAACTTGTAAACTTATAAACGAATTCTAAATCATGGTTGCTTGGCATCTTATCCCATTTGACATCTTCCCCCAAATACCTTATATTATGAACTAATTGTGTCTACATTTTAAGAGTCACGCAAACTTCGATTGTCGGTTTTTAATAATACCTAGAACTGTACATACGTCAACACTCGATTTGATGTTGCGCCGACGTAACTCGAATCATCGTCGCGTCTCCCAATCCGCGGGTAACCCACGAATTTACGAGCAGCCGAGTCAATTCGAGGGGATGGTACACGGGGATGTTTACGGCTCGCGGATTGGCGGCTCCAGCGCGAGATTTACGACTCGCGCCGGATAATCCAATAAGGGGTCGCACGGCGAGAGGCGTGGGTACGAGAGTGACGGAAGCCCGCCAGCTCGCCCACGTAAGCGTCTCGTGGAACGTGTATCCGCACGAGAACGCGAACCGATCCGTGTGCGTGCGTTATCGTCAGCGGTGGTAGGTAAGCGCCATCGGCTCTCTCCCGAGCGGCCCGACCGCCGCAATAACGTCATGTCGAAGGCAGGCACGGCGAATGATAAATCACGACGGGAACGCGCGCTATCGAAATACGCTCGTCAAAGCCGGCCAATAAATCTCTCTCCGAACGAGATAAAGAAAAATCGTTTCGTCGCGTCGCGACATTCCAATTTGGCGAAATCGAGAGGTGAGAGCGCCGTTCTCGCGCCCCACGTTCGCACGGGGGTCGAACGATTTCGACTAGGGCTGTTACTTTTGACAACTTCGAAGATTCGAAGCTTCGAAAGAATTTGAAGCTTTGAAGTTAACTCCGAACCTTCAAAGTTTAAGGTGCCTTTGAAGCTTTGAAGTTAACTCCAAACCTTCGAAGTTTAAGGTGCCTTCGAAGTTAACTTCGAATTAAAGTTAACTTCTCAAAGCTTCGAAGACATCTTAAACTTCGAAAGTTCGGAGTTAACTTCGAAGCTTCAAAGGCACCTTAAACTTCGAAGGTTCGGAGTTAACTTCGAATTAAAGTTAACTTCAAAGCTTCGAAGACATCTTAAACTTCGAAAGTTCAGAGTTAACTTCGAAGCTTCAAAGGTACCTTAAATTTTGAAGGTTCGGAGTTAACTTCGAAGTTTCAAATTCTTTCGAAGCTTTGAATTTTCGAAGTTGTCAAAAGTAACAGCCCTAATTTCGACGATACATCGTCCCACATTGTCTTAGCGTGCCGTTTTTTATCCCGTCCTGCATAAGTACGCGTACTTGCACTTTCATCCTCGCTCCGGCGAGCGTAACGACGTGCGGCGCACGTGCAGACGCAGTCCCCGACTTTTCGTACTCACCTACTTAACCCGCGCTTACTTACGCACTCATTGCGCACTTGAGAGCCTTCTGAGTAAGGCAACAGCAACGGGACATCTAAAATTAAGCGCGGACACGATCGACACGCAGCTACCGAGAATGTCACTCGAATGTCTCGTCCGACCGGCTCCTCTTCCTTTTGTTACACGAGAAGTTCGAGCTTGAATTAAAGTCCCATCGTCTCTCTCTTCGAGAAATCTTTAATTATACAAGAGTCTTTTTCATTCACATCGAATACTATGTCGACGATTTGACGATTTTTTATATTTTAATGCCTTATCGAATTTTAAATACTGGCAATCAAATTTGCATCTAAAATGTTCACGTGGCGCCTCTACTAGATACTTAATTCGTGGAACATCTGCCTTTTTTTCTTCTGTGCGAGGGCTCATTAACCGGAGTTTGAGCTTGATTAATTAGGTTTTAGAGGGGCCCGATGCCTTCTTCGGCGATCTTAAAGACTAAGATGCATCCGAATTCGGGCCTCTTTCATCATATATATAGAATCAATTTTAGAATAATGTAGAAATTTCTCAGGATGACAATCAACGATGATCAATCTTATAGGATTTTTTTCTAAAAAAAGCAGCTGAGAATCTCCTCCCATAGAATACGAAAAACTCTTATAAAAATTTATTGATTATCCTGAGAAAATCTGATGTTATAAAATCGATATAAGTTAGAAATGTCACGTTCCAATTTGAAAAATTTAAACTATTCGTTCTTAGGTCAGTACATTTTAACCATGGAGTAAGTGGATTTAATTAACGTTAGTAAGTGTGACTCGGTCATTTTGACCAAATTATGTATATATTTACTATTTTTATCAAATTTATTAAATTTATTACACATATGTTTGTGTGTGTGTGTGTGTGTGTGTGTGTGTGTGTTTGTGTAAATTTAATAAAATACATTAATGAAATTAATATATTTTCATTTTAACTCCATTCTATTTATTAAAATTATTAGTGTATATTAATACATAATAATAACGCAGTAAAGAAAATTATATTTTTGAAATTTATACAATACAATTTTTGGCAATGCTGTTAAATTTGAAAAATAATACAAATATTTAGAGAAAAGAATTTCATAATTTAATTGCGTTTTTTATATTATTTTCCGTAATTAATTAAATTTAAATAAATTGCACATTTATTTATTTTATATTTCCAAATCAATTTGTCTTCAACATATAATTGTAAAATTTTACCATTATTACCTGCAAAAGTTTACAAATTATTATTGAAAACTTACAGTCTCGAATTCAGAAAATTATATCCTTTACTCAACTTTGTTTCTAATTCTGTTAAATTAGAACATTCTGATTTACATATAGATACATATAAATTTCGAGTCTTCCAAGTCACTAACTGTTTCTTCTACAAATTTACATTCTTCAGAATATTTTCCAAAAAATATCCATACTTATGTATTTCTTATAGTGTGTATTACATTGAAAGACACGCAACATTCAATTATGTTAATGACGCGAAAAAGACTATCGTAACTACGCGTGCTACGACCATTTAGACTATCTGTTGCAACATATCAAATTTCACATAAGAATAAGGGTGTCCGCAGGATTTTTTCCAGAAGGGCGGCATGATTCAAAATGTTACTTCTAAAATTAGAATACCTATAATTTGAAATTTATACACCTTTTGTTGAAAATTATACACCTAATCCTATGGATTAGGGCAGAGATCGGCAAGGTTAGCACAACTTGCCCTTCCTTTATTCAAAGGGAGAGCAAATACCTACTTAATTTTTGGTTAATTCCAGAGGGGGCAAATGCTTCTCTTGCCTCCCCCTCGTCCCCCCTCCGTGGACGCCCTTGCGTCTATATCATCTACTTCTCCAGACTATGTAAAAAAGCACTAAGGAAAATATACATAAAAGACAAAATACGAAAATGCCGATAAATTAGAACATATAAATGAAAAACGAAAAAATGCGGCAAAATGGCCGGCGCGACCACTCCCGCATTAAATAGATATTTTACCCAAGATTGGATTATACGGTTAATCAGTTCCGAATAAATAGCGTTGTTTATATGTTTTATATCTTGGATCACTTTTATTAACTATTTTATTCTGGAAGTTTATTTAAAAGTTTATTCTGGTAATTTATTCTGGAATTTATGGAAAAGAGGAAAAGTATTTTCTCTTTTCAGAAAGTAAAGTACTTCATTTGATGCCTAATCCTTTCAATCTCGTCGATCACCCTTTTTAGGCATTTATACATAAGAAAGAAAGAAAGAAAGAAAAGAAAGAAAAGGAAAAGGATAAGAAAAGAAAAGAATCATTAAAAGGAAAGGAAAAAATAAGAAAAAAAAGAAAAAAGAAAAGAAAAGAATCATTGTAAAAGAAAAGAAAAGTGACAGTTATTGTTTACCATATTTTTGGCAGCGAACAAGTCTTAGCTAAATTTCGGATTTGTTTAAAATGTTCTCTTGTTGTTTACCGCGTTCTTCAGCAGTAAACAACTTTTAAATTTTTAATTTAAAGATAAATTTCAAGGATTAAAATCCAAGCATTAACTTAATATTAAAATTATCTTTATTGTTATTTAAGTTCACAATTTAAATTGATTCAATTGCTCGACTGATCGATTTTTCGTTATCTATTGAATTTACAGTACTGGCTGACTTTTTGATGTTTGAGAGATGTGGATTGACTGAATATTTGATTAAATGATATAGATCTGATATTTCACTGATATTGTGATTGTTCTGTTTGCTTATTTTTTATATCTAAGAGATATGAGAACTCTCTGTGCAAGCTTCTCACCATTTTCTGTTGAGAAATATATTGTTTTAGAGGTGGAAGATTATTCTTACCTACACAAGAGAGAAATACTATAATAAATCAATAATATTGATTGGTATCAGACTGAGAGAACCGTCGCTGAGGGCCGAGTCGAACTCGAATTGAGAAAACCTTGATTATATTGACTTTAAAATTTTATATATATTCTTTTTTATAATTTAAACTAATATTATTAAATATGTTTAAAAATTCGGTATTAGAATATCCGCTCGTGGAAGTACCTTTTTCGTGCTAAAATAGCAGAATCCGGATTCAAAAAATGAAAAATCTCGTAATAAATTAAAAATATTTTTGGGATTGTTTTTTACGTTCTTTTTACGTTCTTCACATCCGCTTCTGGTAATTGTCAATAGGCTGGTAACGGTCAACAGACCGTTGAACCAAATGATTATTTAGCATTTTTATACATTCTTATGTTAAAAAGTTTCAAAGCGTGTCAATCACGCGGACTAAAGTCGCGATGCGGCAGCATCCTCGCTCGATTCAGACGCATATTATTATTTTTGATATGCGGCCGCTATCCGTTTATATTTCTTGCAAATATCCGACCTGACGTTTGAAGCGACAAAAATTGTCTGCCGACGTTACTCCAATTATGGTATCGTGGCACTACCAGGAACCGGTTACATTTTTCAAAACTGCGAATCGTGCCACCGCGATTCAATGCTATCCCAGGCGAGTATTTATTCGCGTCTCGCCGATCATTCCTTCGTGACACGAAATGCTATACAATTGCGCACAATCGCGCAGAAAAGAATATAAACGGACGTCTCACGTATCCTTCGATCGTGTTGGTTATAAACGATCTTTCTCGTAGCACGCATACCGATACACGGATAGCTGCACCGACAGACAGACAGACGAAGATCTGTTATTGCGCTCGGCGGCGGGTTGGATAATCGCGCTCTGCAGGCGAAGTTCGATTCCCGGAATCGAAATATTCCTTGCATGCAATATTCAAAATAACCCACGGGGATCCGCGAGAAACGGCCATTCGCTTCGCCGCGTTCGTGGAAACTTTAAACGGAGAGCGGTGCCGCGCAGCATCGCTATCGTATTTGCCACAATTGGAATGCTATTAGCCTCTTAGATGTCGCACACTGTGGGAAAAGCAGTTGATGATTGTAACACGATGGTTTGAGTTACTTGAGTGAAATATTTATTTATACTTTACATTTATTAACGCTACTTCAATATATTTGTATCAACGATGCAAAATCTTGTATTACAATGGTCAACATCTCGATTAATATCAGATTTTTGAAAGATCTAAATATACAGTTACAAATTACATAAAAAGTTTATTTATCTTTTTTTATATCCTATTCAGATTTAGAGAGTACCGTACCTTTCACATCTTATCTTCGACGTTAATTGTTTAGAATCCAATATAAATCTTAACTTTGAAGAACTGTTTCATCCGTTAAACTGTTTCATCCGTTAAACCTTAAAATGCAGGCCGAAAATGTCGCTTATTGTTAGACTTGAAATATATTTAACAATACAGGTCAGGAAGACCAGTCCTCCCAACATGTGGGATGTCTTTGTATAGCATACTATGTATAAAACACAAAAAAGTATTAAGAAGAATTTAGCTCAGGTTGCTGTAAAAAGGAGGAACATAGATTCCAGACCCGACACTTGTAAAATTACTATGTTCTCAGAAAGGGCGGAATCATGAATACAGGGCGGAATCATACTTCTGCCCAAGGGCGTCCGCAGAATTTTTTTCAGGGGGGGGCATGATTCAAAATATTACTTTCAGAGTTAGAATATATATAATTTGAAATTTAAACACCTTTTGAAATTATAATCCTATGAGTTAGGGCAGAGATCGGCAAGGTTAGCACAACTTTGGCTTTCCTTTATTCAAAGAGAGAGCAAATGCTTAACAGACTGCCGAACTGTCGTTGAAATTTGTTCGGTACGCAGCCGCTCCTGACAAAGACTTACAGCATAAAACATTGTTTTAAAATTATAAGTCAGCCATTCTGCTAAGGTCCTAAGACAAAACATTGCGGGTCTTAAGCAGAGTCCACATTATCGAGCTAAACCTCGAAATGAGCTTCGAGCCGAACTTCTTTATAGGTGTGTGTCCAAAGCTTCTATCGAGCCAAACCTCGTGAACGTCGCGAGCATTTCTGCGATCTATATCCATGCTGTGACTGACTGAGCAATTCGTTTTCGTTTGATTCGGTACTCGACTCTCAGTGCCATCCAATGAAGCGCATAACCTTCCTGCGTAACTTCCTTTGATGCGACAACAAAAGACCATGTTGAGTGAAAATCAAGTCACAAGTTGTATTCCGTTGAATGCATACTAAACCGAATATTTTTGGATGCATATCCTTTGCATTAAATATAGGAGAGATGATATTCACGGTTTTTCCTTTCTTCTTTTTCCTTTCTTCTCTCTCCTTTTTTCTTTCTTCTTTTCTTTCTTCTCTCTTGTAGAATAGGAGTCAGCTCAAAATCTCACCAACCAGTCCAAAACCTCACCAACTCGATTTTTATATAAAACTAATCGTTTCCGAATAAATTCATAATATATACGAAGTTTTTCCAGCAACCGAATAAATTCATAATACATACGAAGTTTTTCCTGCAACAAAATGGAATTCAGAGGTTGGTGAGGTTCTCTACTTATAATCAAACGTGAAATTTGCCTGCGATCTCAAACAACAGGAATAAAAACTCGGGAATAAAAGCTCCCTATATACGGGGAAGCAGATCCCAAATTCCTTATCTCAAAATGTTCAGTAGAGCATCCCCAATTTCCTGTTTAATTTTTGCACGCTTTTACCGAATCACCCTGTAGAAAATTTTAGGTAGATACTAATAGTAGATTTCAAGTCATTCCTGCAGTCCTTGTCCGTTTATTTCTGAGTTGAGGGACAATAGCTCTTCTGCTGTTGTGTTAGAAATCGCAGCGAGAGATTGGTAGGTACCTAATTTTACGTTTGATATTTACCGCAGACAAACGGGAAAACGGAATCTATACACTAAAAAAAAAAATTCTTGGTCTTGTGATGCATTTAGTAATGCTTTTTTTGAAGTATTTGATTATTATTACCGATTATAATAATAATAACAAAACATTTTGTATAATAATTATAAACATTTGTAATAATTATAAAAGAGCAAATTTTGTTTAGTTGAACCAACTAAATTATGTAATACTTATTATACGTTTAGTTGAAACTATTTCACCAAGGTGCTTGGTAACATTAACCAAGCCTGGATTTTTATAACCAAGCCTTTCTTTCAATGTATACGTTCCCCTGTTTTTTGAGAAAAACGCACGATATAACTTGTTACACCCGTTCATATACGGCGTTTCATACACACACGACTCATATAATTTATTGTACAATTTATTATACTATCGACTTAAGCGCAACTCGACAATCATGCAATCCATACAGTGATCGAGTGATGTCTACAACTTCTGCGGCACTTGTAAAAAAATTTGCGCGGCATAACTCGCACGATTTATACGCGATCACAATATGGTAATCAAGTGATCTTATATCTCTAGTCTCTCTAGTCTCTATAGTATTTGCAGTACAAAATATATCATACTCCAATTCATAACGAAGACATGCTCTTCCGCCTTTAGCGACTCTTTCGAGAAATTCGCATGCTATTCGTGCGATCCATACAATTGCATCATAATGCAATAACTTGCATAATTTCACACGATAATTCCGTAAATTATTTTGTATAAATTTTACATTTCTTCTCCGTCATTCTTAATCTCGTATTATATTTTTTAAAACTCCAATTTATTTTAATAAATCTTGCGTCTCAACATCGTACAAGTAATGACCTTATTACTACTCGTGCTATTACTATTGCTATCGTTGTTAATAAATACTACCGAGACATAGTAGCTTACTGCACGTGCGCTCTTTTATCATATAAACGCGCGAGAGAAAGAAGCCGAAATAGAATCCACCGTCCAGGGGAGCAGTCCGTAAATGAGCAGACGAGGAAGAGGCACCCGCGGCCGCAGCGGGGTGACGGGAGGGGCGGGAGTTGGGCGAAAAGAACTTCGGCCGGTCAGATAATCGCGGACGTTAAACTTTTATAGGCCTGATTTTCATTTATATGTTAAACGCGTCATAACTCGGGAGTTAGAGAGAAGGTGGTGAACGCGTGTGTTGCGTGCGTGTAAAGTTTTGTTCCCGGCGGTACGCTTGGTCTCAGGTGGCCGGTGTAAGGAGGGGGGGGGACTCGCGACCAGCCGAGGAGCGGGGGAGAGTTTTATTTCTAACAAATGAGCGGCAGGCACGATGTTATAATATAAAAAGATCAGGACACCATACTCCCGGCTTCCCTCGACAGGAGAAAGAGCGAACTGCGGCTCGTCTTGACTAATCGTTTTTTTATGACTGGTAAAATATCACCACGGACACGCACACCTGTACGTAGGCCTGGCTCTGCGATGGTGATGCTCCTGCTGACGCATAGAGGGCAAGAAGCGAAACGCCGATGCGTGCGCCAAGCCTAAACGACTCCATCTCCTAGGTTTTAAGCCTTGTCCTCACGATGCTAGAAATCGGTCCGAGACCGAATTTAAACAATTCGACCAATTAATCAATGCGATTGGTCAATTCTCCTCCGTCCGAGATCTCGGACCGATTTCTAGTATCGTAGACACAAGGCTTCGACTTTATAGGCTTCACTTTTTTGAGAGCTTTCTTCCCGCATTCACTTCGACGATCCGTCATGCTTGATCAAAACGTTAGGACACATTGGGAATAATACGTTTCGGTTCAATGCCTTCTGCGTAACCATTGAGAAATTTTCCTTTTGTCCTTATTTTAGTTTCTTCACCGCTCCCGCCGTTAGAATATACAGGATGATTCAGTAAAAGCGTGCAAAAATTAAACAGGAAATAGGAGATGCTCTACTGAACATTTTTAGATAAAGAACTTGGGGTCTGCGAAGCCAGTTTAAGGAGATATAGCTTAAACATGTCTAAACTTAAACTTGTACTCATCCAATCGACTAATCATTTCTAGCTGGATTTTTTTATTTGCCCGTCCCTGTTTCACGTCCCACCTATATACGTCCCTTCTGGATCTGAGTAAAACAAGTGTGATTCTTTCGGGACAGCAGGACACCTAAAATCTTTTCAAACTGCATAACAATATAATTTTATGTAATTCCTTTGGGACGATTGAATTGATTGCCTTTTGCATATAATAAATGAATTCCGGTGTCCCCGAATACATTATACAACACTTGTCCTTTAAAATATATTAATATGTAGACAATAGTATAAAAGAGGAGGCTGCACGTGTCAAACAATGGAAAGTGGAAGAAGGATCATTAGTCACCAATTTAACCTTTACCGTTACCCTCATCCAGGTAAACAGGTAAACAGGGCAGCATCCACTAGACTCAGAAGCAGTTTTTCTTGTGCATTAAACAAAATTTATAGTTTTAACATTTGTAAAATTTGACGTCTTTGTCTATTTTAGTATTATTTTTATTTAAAAAAAATGAAAGATTTTAAAAACTAATATTCTTTAAATATTTTCAAAAAAGAATTTTTTCTGCATGCCTATTTGCATTATAAATACAGGTTGCCCGGATAAGGATTATACTAAATCTTTCTCTTGAGAAGCTAGAAAATTTATGCGCGTTGCGTCTGAACTATCAAATAACATGATAATAAATTCATTATTCAACATTTCGTTGTGCTATCTATTTTCCGAAAGATATGTTAATTTGATTATAAAAATCATATAAATTCTTATTATTTTTAATATTGTCCTTTCGTAAATTCACTTCTCCAAAACTGATTCAACTTGAAAGCACGTTTATTTCTTCTTACAATCGAGGTGGAATCTTTTAAAAATGTAAACTAATAAGCAGACGGTAGTATAAATGGAAAGACTGAACGTGTCGGATAAAAGAAAGTGGAAGCCATTAGTCACCATATCTTATAAATCTTTCTCTTGGAAAGCTAGAAAATTAATGTGCGTCTGACGTACCAAGTGAAGTGATAATAAATTCATTATTCAATATTTCGTTGAACTGTTTTTCGAAAGATACATATATTAATATTTGATTATCATATAAAATCATATAAATTCTTATTATTTTTAGTATTATCTTGTTGTAAAATCGCTAATTCAACTTGAAAGCAAACATAATAATATCGTACTTCCTCTTACGATCGTGGCGAGAAAATTTTTCGTTCTACGTTTTATTCCTTTTCCAATATTTTCGATTCCCTTTTAGAAGAGCCGTCTCATACTCGCGCACGGGAACGCGTTAAAATATGTAAAATATACTACGTCCCATGATGTCTCGTAAAGAGTCGCGATAAAAATCGAACGATCCATTAAATGCTCTTCGTTCCGGTAATCGTTTAATCAACGTCGTAGGACCGTAATTGTGCTCGTGGTAGCGCTCCGCGTCTCTACTATAAAATCGGTATAAAGTCGCATAAAAGTCCATCGCCAGCCTCTTAATTCCTACGGATATAGCTTACCAGAGAGCCGGCAAATGTAACTTTTCCAAGACGATCCTCTATCGCTCGAGCAACTTACAAAAGTGACAACTACGGCCCTCACGCAATAGTTTTTACGAGTACGATCGAGGAAAAGGTATCGGAAGATCGCGACATAATACGAAGCACTAAATTTGTTAATAAAAACGTTTCCATCCGTGATACATCTGTAAACAGGGTCTTTTAGAATCATGTCTCTGAATCGTAAAAAACAGATGTTTCCAAGATTTTCAGATCTTTTAAGCTTTAAAATCAATCTATTTTTATGCTGGAAAATATATTTTATGAAGTATCATCCTGGTTGTTTCACGTTCTTTCGCGTCTCGATTACATTTGCTACAAACAAACAACAATCGCGACAATGCGACGCGGAAACTCATCGAAGAAAATGGAACACGAGCCGACGACTTTTGACCGTCGCGCTTGGAGACATCAACGCAAGTAGAAGAAGGAACACCAAGCTACCAAGAAAATGAAGACGATTTCTAAACACCGAGATATTCGGATATCAATCTCCAAGTGGATGGGAGAAAGAATCAAATCTCTCAAACGACACGTTAACACGTACTATCGCACTGCACCGAGCGAAGCTGCCGCGGTCAGAGGCACAGAGAAACGAAGAGAGAGGAAGGCGAGAGGAGAGAAAGAAAGCACGATGGTGGGAGCTGTCTTTGTCAGGACAGGGAAGAAGTGAGCGAAGGGAAGAGACGGAAGAAGAGAAAGACAGAGAGAGACGGAGAGCGAGCGAGGTGTCCGAACAAATAGAAACGTTCGCCTCGCTCGGCTCGAGACTGCCCTGTGAGGTCGCCGGCTACATAGCGCTGTCGTGTAAACACGCGCTAACTGCCTCCTCTCGCCGACGCCGGCCGTCGTCTCCATCTCGGCCACCTCCGTCGCGCGTTCCAAGTTCCTACCTATCGCGCGACCACCGCGGCCGCCGCCGTCTCCACCGCCACCGCCACCATCGCCGCCACCGATCTCGGTCGTGCCGCCGTCTCTGCACCTCCATCATGACCGGTCGACCGTCTCGTCGAACTCATAAACGACTCACTTTGGCGATCGCCGGACGAGGACTGTAACGCGGCCACGCGCCGCTTAAAACCGTCACACATAAAATTCTGTAAGGACGTAAGATGTAAGCGTAAAAAAATCGACCAATCCCAATCGAGTATTGTGTTGTCCGTAACCCCACCATTCGATTGGGATTGGTCGATTTCCTTACACTTACGTCTTTACGGAATTTTATGTGTGATGGCCTTTAGCCGTTCGCTCTGAGTCGTCACTGAACACTTCTCAGAGGCGACTTTTTTTTCTTCTTCTTCCTTGAAAAGTGACACTCGGTTCCTTATATGGGCCATCTACAATGAGTCGTAGTCGCAAGAGTCGTAAGAAATTGACCAATCACAGTTCATTATTTATTCTTCGATCGCAAGGAGAATAATGGACTGTGATTGGTCAATTTCTTACGACTCTTACGACTGCGACTCATTGTAGATGGCCCTTTACAGATCCGATTTGGCCAATAGCAGTGTAGGTTTATAGCAGAGTCGAAACGAGTTTAATGATTAACAAATGAACACAATAAATGAAGCTATTGCGTCAGATTCCCAAAAATACCCGGAAGTAAGGTTGCCATTCGTCTTCTTTTTCCCGGATACCGTCCTCTGTTTTAGGGCGTCCGGAGACGTCCGGGGGAATTTTTCGAATGTGTCCGGGGTAATTATAAATGTCCGGGGTTTAAGGTTTAAGAAAATTTTTAAATATTTTGCATTTTAGATTTAATTAACTACATCATATTCAATCACTTCAATTTACTGATAAAAACCAATAGTTTTGTGCTGATTTGGTTCTTTAATATATTTCATAATTATTTGTTATTTTATCGATATTTTAAAAATACCAATGACAATATAGCATGTAGGTATAGGTACAATAAGGTAGATATCTAATAATAAAACTTCTTTTAAATTAAAAACATGTTTAATTTATGCATTTTACTCTAAGTAATTAAACGAGATGTAAAATAATTATTTATTTATTGTTTATTATAACCAATTTGCTAACCTATTCGCATTTTTATATGCGTTCGGGGTTGCAAGCGAAATGTCCGGGGTTTTTGGCTTATGAGTCCTAGTTTTCAAAATTTTATTATGGCAATCCTACCCGGAAGGAACATCCTTCCTTTACGAAGCGCCAAACGCGACTTCCTCAGACGACTGTAGACAACAGAGAGTTTTTGCAATACCGTCTTTTAGATTGGGTCTAAAACCCAATAACGTGATTGGTCTTTCGACCCAATAACGTGATTTTAGCGTTCTATCTAAAGACGGTATTGCAAAAACTCTCTAACGTCTGAAGCATTTCCCCGTTCCGTAACACGATTGTCTTATCTCCCATCGCTATCTTTCGCCTAACATTTAGTGGCGCTCAGCGCGAGCGTTCCTCGTGCGAGCTCCAGCGATGACTGTCAACGACTCGCGCTAATCGCGAACAGTAATGAACGAGGTACTTTACTCTTTCCGTATTTTAGATGTATCTGTACAAGCATCCTAACACCTCTCAAGTATCTATCTACTAACGTTAATGATACGTGTTAGACCTTTTTTAACTTTTCAATCGTTGCTACAAAGTGCTGAAACTTTTCATCTCTCCGACAGCAAAGTGATTACATGACGATTCCTTTCTCCTTCTCTCTCTCTCTCTCTCTCTCTTTCTTTCCTTTTCCCTTTAACGAAGGAGGTCGAATTTCCTACGTTAAGCAAACATATACCTCGATAAATTCTCATCGGACATACCGCGTCTTACGGCTCGCTCTCGTGAGAAACAAAGATGGCCGTTGATACGGCCATACGGCGAGAAACGGTGCGTTTTGTGTGCCCGTTCGATTAGCGTTGCGGTGCGAGTTGTTTCGCTTCCTCGTTAATAAGAGAGCTTGTAGCTTCGCGTTTCCCTTCCTCCTTCATCCGCGCTTTCTTGTTCCCCCTCCCTCCCTCCCATCCTTTTCCCCGTCGACTAATACGCGATTCGAGCCGCACGCATAATCTTCTCATGGCTGAACTCGAATAACTCCGCGGTAGACAATGCCCTCGCTGTTTCTGCGTGGGAGTATATTCTCATTCCTGGACGCGCGCGCGAAATGTCGATACGATTTCGTATGTGTATACAGGGGGATTCTAAATAAGTGCGAAAATTTTAGAAGATGATTCTTTGTCGAAAATTAAGGGGGGTCTTTCATATAAACATATACTCCTATATCCCTCCCCGAAGAGTTACACTCCTCCAAAGTGGGAGGTAAAAATTAGGTTTTTTTTCTCAAATTTTGGATAAGTTAAAAAAAAGGAAGTTTGATGGACGTTTCCCACTAAAAAGGATACTTAATAATATTTTTTAAATCCTCCCGTATCATTATAAGGTGAAACCGAGGGGTAAAGCGCTGAGGGCATTGCGATGTACAGATTTGGGGCATTAGTAGGCATTACTAGGGTACATTAGTAGGCATTACATAAAAAAATTCACTAGTAATGCCCAAAAATTGTGTACTTCTAGTGTACTTTTGTGTACTTTGTATACTTAGTAATGCCCAATTTTAGGCATTACTAGGCATTGGTGTGTAATGCACAATAATGTAATACACAATTTGGTTAGCGGTTTACCGCTCGGGTGAAACTAGCAACCTCTATTCAATTTTTTATTAGAACTTTTTAACAGATCGGAATATGATCATCTAAAAATATGCGTTAGATAGCTTGATTCCTTTAGAAACTTTTTCATTTCTTTTATTTCTTTCGTAAAATTAATAGTTTTCATGAAAAAAATACATTATCATATGCACATCACAATGCTAAATGGCCATAAGTTTCGAGTTACGAGAAGTTGAATTTTAGAATAAAAAAAGCAAGCAGAACAAAATTATAGTAAATCGGAAAAAATAGAACAAAAACAACACAAAATTATAATAAACTTTCTAATTTTCACTTTCCCCTTTGAAGGAGTGTAACTCCTCAGAGAGGAATACAGGAGTATATGTTTGTATGAAAGACTCCTCCTTAATTTTTGACAAAGAATCATCTAAAATTTTTCGGACTTATTTAGAATCACCCTGTATATGAGAATCCCTTCGGCCTCATCCGCGCAATCGTGGATATCAATCACGGCGACGTGGTGTCGTGGCGCAGGTCGGATATCATTCGTGAAAGTTAATTGACTTCGCGCGCGGCATTAATCTCATTAAACGGCCTATTCGCATACAATATGAAATCAAACCCGGTGGAGCCGGAGTGTGGGTAAGGAGATCTCGATCCCTCGGGCGAAAGGCATTAATACCCGTTACGATCCTCTCTCTCATGGCCGTTGCGTGGCGCGGCGCGGTGCGTACAGCCCGCGACGCAGCCGACGATGCAGCGAGGCACGATTCGATCGCGCAGCCGTGTTCTTCGCTGGGCCCCTCCATTCCGCGCGCTGTCCGCTTTCGGAGCCATCCGTCCCTTCATTATTTACGTCTTGATTTATTATAATCGAAGCGCGCTCACATAGCTCCGTTTGATCCGTACCGAGGTGAGACTCCCGTTTCTCTTTTTCTCGCCCTTTCTTTCTCCCTTTCTCGGTCCTCACTCCCTCAACTCTCCCCGTCTCTCTTTCTCTCAGCTCGTTTGGAGACGGTCCTTCTCGCCTCGCGCATTTCTCTTTCGCGCATATCGCTCGGTGCAAGACGCTCGGAGAGAGAGAAGGGTGAGCTGAAAGAGTGGACCACGAAGAAACGGTCGAATGCCACTTAGAAGCCGTATTTTACGTCAAACGTCGCCAGGTTAATCGATCCCGGCGCATCCTTTCGCACCGCGTAATTTTATCTCTCGTTCGTGTCGGGACAAGCCAGACGTCCGTGGAATTTCTTGACTTGTATTAACCCTGTCCCTCAGTGACGTAGTCGTAAGCCACGCGACATTGCCACCCTCGACGACCATGACGCGCAACCCGCAACTTAGTCCGGGTGAGAAAACGACGAGAAATTTCTGCATGCAATTCTGGGCCCCCTGCCCGCAATATTGCTACCTAATTGAACCTGTTTTCGTGTCTTTAATCGACATTTTATCTCCCGCTGATGATTCCGCCACTCCGAGGAGACGTCTAACTAACTACGCTACTGTACCGAATCAAATCATTGCCATTATATCTATAGGATTTTTTTATGACTGCCACACCTCCGAACATGTAGACAGAAGGATTCATCGCGACGACAGATAGCCAATATCAAGGTGTGGCTCGCGAAACGAAAGGATGCCGTCGTGCGCGGCCTTTATCGCGATATCTCGCAATCAAATTGAACCGGCTACCGAATTAAATTGCAGGACGCGGGTCGGGCGTAAATCTTCGACGAGAAGAGCGTCTCGTTACGATCCTGTTACGTCGACGCGCAGGTGTGAGAAAAAACGAGCATTAGGAGCAACGACACTGGGAGATATTAGCTGCCGGCAATACGTCATTCGGCGAATCGTCCGGACGCGATAATAAAAGAAGAGCGGAGCGATAAGATGACTAACGCGTTGATTAACGCGAATTTATATTAGCCACAGGTCGGAGTTTATTATCTAAATTAAATTAGCGCGCGCTAACGTGCCGCGATGGATTTTTATCGCGGGATGCGGCAAAAAATATGCCTCGGAAGTAGCCTCCTTAAGGGGGGGTAGAAAGGTTTACATACACGAAAACTCAGTAAACTTTGACTCGCTAATATAGCCATAGGAATGAATTGAATATGAAATCCTTTTGTGGGCTATTTATACTATATAATATTAATACTATAATATTATATGTATAGTATGCTATATAATATTATATACTATATAATATTGTATACTATACAATAATATTATATACTATACAATATAATATTGTATAATAATATATACAATAATAATATTGTATACTATACAATATTATATAAGTAGTAGTGTAAATATATTATACTAATACTATACAATATTATAGTATTAAACAAATATAAGTAAGAGAAAATGCCATTTACGGTCACGGCGGTTCTTGGTGCCTAAATAATAATTATTTTTGTGAATATTCCTACTCATGCGAACTGCACGCCTATTATAGTATTAATATTACATAGTACACTACACAATATTATATAGTATGCTATATAATATTAATACTATAATATTGTATAGTATTAGTATAATATATTTATACTATTTATAATATATAATGTTAATACTATAATATTATATAGTATTAGTATACTATATAATATTAATACTATCTATATAATATTTATACCATTTATACAGGGTATAAATTATCTGAAATGATGCACTATACTTTAGGAGCGTATTCTAGAGGTCAAAATAAGACTTTTTTTC
>NJRP01000290.1:154500-173975 GCA_003063835.1 Aphaenogaster floridana
TAAAATGAACTAGAATTAAAAAACTCGTTAAAAATTAACAAAATGGCGGCAAAAAAATACAAAAAACAAAGAAGTAGAGTGTTTTTTATTGCTGTATATTGTAAATAACAGTATATGTATAGTTGACCTTAGTGAGTTCTGTAGAAAATTTAATGCTGTTTAATTTTAAAAAATTCATCTCGATATCTTTGTTCGTTCTCGAGTCATGCTTGCAAAACCGTTGAAAAACATGGTCTTGAGAAAATCACGTTTAAAGTTTTGATATAGTTTCTCAGGGTGAAATATTTAACTTACGTCAATTAAAAACTGCAGGAAAATACGGGGAAATACTTCTGAAGAATCATACTATCAGAAAATGCAAAAAATTGAAAATTAATTTTTTCGACATTTCAAACCTTTCTACCCCCCTTAAAAAGCCACGCTCGGATCGACGCTCTCATTGACAGCCTCGTACCGACCGCGTAATTTCGTACGTCCTAGATCGGGCGATTTGTCGTCGTGTAAACGTAACTTTGTGCAGAGAGACCGATCACCGTGGTCGACGCACAGTCAGCCCGTGAAATTGTACGCCCGACGTTTTGCCAATCGGCTTCTCTCCCGTCGACGTTTACGAGCGAATTAACCGCGAGTAACGAAGGGGTGCGACGGGCGCGAGGGGCGCGCTGCATTTCCGGTTCCCGTCCTCGCTGCTCGTCTCGGAGAATCGAAGATAGACGGCGATATTTACGTCCGAATATTACAAACGTTCTGTTTAAAATTCCGTCGACATCTTGGTATCAATGCGCTCGGAAAGATTCATATAATTGTTTGGTATATCCATCTTTCGATAAAAAATATCCAAAATATACTTTTTTGAACGTTATTTAGCAATGGTTGCTCATATTCTTTTAGAACGAATTAAGAGAATATACACTGCCGGCAAAAAGTCAACCATTAATTGGAAATATTTACATAAAGTAAAATCAAACTTATGCATTATAATTTAACATATTTTCATTTTTATTTTATTCATTGTTTTATAATGAAATGAAAAGTAATATAAAATGTTTGAAAGTTCTATAAAAAATATTGTTTACAAAAAGCACTAAACAGAATTACATACTTTTATCGTCAAAGTAGCCACTTTTACATTTAATCACTTATTTTTATAATCTAGATACTCTAGCTACAAGTTTTTATTATAAGTTAAGTTTATTAATTTATTGTTTAGTGTATAACTTAAATTCATCATATTCATAGAAAAAAGGTTTTATGATCGTGGTCCATTTTCTTGAAATTAAACAATGCTACGTTAATCACAACTGTGCTAAATATAATGCCTATTTACTTTCAAATTAAGAAGAAGTATTAAGCATGAATCGAACTTTTAAGTAACGTTTCACTGAAATATTCTTTTAAATTTCATATGTGGTCTCAAACTTTTGGCAGTGTAAGTAATCATTGCTAAATTACGTCCGAAAAAGTCCGTCTCTCCGATAAAAGATACGTTGTAATATCTTGTACAGAATTGCTACATTTCTGTATACACTTCGTGCGAGACTACTGCGTTTCTCAATGAACAAGATGCATTCGTCTGCGTCGAATCGTTAAATGCGTCTCGATCGGCCATTTCGCGATCGATTCCCACGTTTACGACAATCGTGACCGCGACGTAGATTATTCGATTTTATGTATTTTCTGAATTGGCAACCGCGAAAGAAGGAATCAACGTGAAAGGGTTACAGAGTAAACCAGGGGCCCTTTCGGAACATTTAAAGGGTTTATGGGCCACGGATGGATGCGTTGGCCGCCCACAGAGGGCTTTCGAGCGGTCTCCCTTAAGAGCAGAGAGATGTAGGCAAGAGAGGCGAAAACGAAACAACGATAGCGAAGACCGTGGGCAAGAGAGGAAGGGAGGAAAAGGGTGGGAGGGAGAAGTCAAAGTCAGTTGTCGGAGATTATTAGGCGGCCGACATAAAACGTGCTTAGGTGCGATTTAATATTTCCAGCTACGAGCATAAAATCCGACTCTATCGAGTCTCGCTCTTGGTAGAGAAAGAGAGAGAGAAAGAAAGAGAGAGAGAAAGAGACAGAAGCGGGAGGGGCGAAAGAACGGGAGGACGGGTGAACGGGAGGACGCAAAGGGACCACGGAGTATTTCGTTTCTTACATTTCTTTGTTGACGCCGACATCATGGAGAGTCCACTGCCTCCTTCTCTCTCGTGTATAAACTCTTACTTCTTTCGTCGCAATGAGTCTCGATTATTCTTAGAGTTTTCACAGTTTTATTTCGATTCGGCGTTCGCGTAGGAGGCCCGTGGAAATTCATTCGCCGGCCTTTAATAGGTCGATTTCGTTTTACGATGGGAATATTGTACGGTAAGATCTGGTCGACGACCTCGTTTGGCTCTCAGACGGTAATAATTTATCATTACTTTAGACACATATATACACAAATAGGATGTTTTCTCGGAAATTTAATTCCAATGCTTCTAATTTAATGAAATAAGCAAGAGACAAACGGGGAGAAAGCTTCGAGATGGTCGTTGGATGAATCGTTGGAAAAACGTCAATGATTTCTCTCGGAAGCTCGTTCGAGGCTAGATCCGTTCAAAGAAACGCGAGTGGATACGAACGGAACCTCATTCGGATTAGAGCTGTCCAAGGACAACGGATGGGTCTTTCTCTTCCCGCGAGACGATATCGGTGGGATAAAGCCGATTGATTTCGTCCCTATAATGGGAATTCGCGGAGTGGATCCCCATCCACGTTATTTCGAGAAAGCTGCTCCGGATAGTGTCAATCGGTTTTCGTGTCTCGCATTTTCTCGTTTTCTGCAGAGCTAGGCTGTTATATCTGTGTGTAGTACTTTACTCCATTCATTATTTCTATCTTATTTTTATTCTAGTGTTGTTTACCGATACAACTAAAATCGCAACTGAAATCAATATCGTAAAATATTTTTCTGGTTAAAATTAATATCTTTGCGATTTCATTGAGTCTACTTTATTTTCTCGGAACTGTAGCACTTTCCGGTGGCTGCAATTATCGGGCGTCTCCCTCTCGATTGTTCTATTACGTCGCATAAATGTCTGAACACGAAGCGAACCAAAGCGCGAGCGCAAAAACGGTTGAAAGACCGTCTTCCGTCAATCTGCACGATGTAACAGAAATATTTCACGTTTCTCAAGAATTTAGAAAAGCGTAGATTTATCTTGACAGGTGCACACTAATTAAAATCCATTCAATTTGTCAAAGATACGATCCTATCTTCAAACTAACTTAAATCCTCATCATTATCACACCTCTGTGCGTATCGCTTCTACGCGGCCTCTTGACGCCTTTGTCGTCGTATCTCTTGGGCTCCTTAAGAAATTCTTTTTTCAAAGACAGCCCCGACATGTCGCGTCGTGTCTTGGAGCGTGGAGATTCGAGATGCGGCGGCGATAACCGGACTCGCGGGTGGAGTTTACTGGGCGTAGCGAGAGAAGGCCGGGCTTCTCTCGGGCCATTCGTTGTTCTGGACGTTACGGAGATTTTATAGGAGCGTAACGCACCGGCGGCATTGTATGCGCCGCTCGACGTCATAATGATTATAATTGCCTTTGCTATCTTTAATGTCCTGGAAGCGGGTAATGGTAGCAACTATTATGGCCGCTCGTATAACCCGCCGCCCGATCTTGATATCCCCACTTGAAGTTCGCCATTTCCAACGTCCACCGGATATCTTCCTACGCTTATCGCCGACGAATCGAGCCCGCTCCGATTTTCGTTCTCGTTAAAAACGCTTTCGCTGTCTGTTGAAGCTATTTGCTCATCGCCAATTTATGAGCGTCTTTCCGATTGCGAAAAAAATGTTGATTGAATGAATCTATGAAAGTGCTTTCTTAAAGATGTATCAGACATCAGCTTGTAAAGCCTTGTTCGGTCAAGGGAAATATGAGGTTGAGAGAAATGCCTTAAAATTGTTTCAAATCTGAGATGTTCTTGATTGAAGCGGAAGACAGCGAGAGTAGTTAATCCTTAGACAAAGAGACATGTTTTGTGGGCCTTTTCTCTTGTAAAGTAATCATCTTATTATATTAACGATTATAGAACACTTAAAACCGTTTTACATTTATACACTTTTATATTATATTAATATTAATCTTTTTTTATTAGATACGTGTATACGCGCCCGGAACATTTCGCATCGGAAAAATTTCTATAAAATAAAATTTCTTATCGTCGTAATTGCATTACACTGCATTCGCGCTTTAACGATCTCTCAAATCCTTTGAAAGGGCAAATACAACCGTCGGAGGAAACGAGCGATAAAATTTTTATATCGCTCGTTCATCGTAATTCAAGCGAACCTGCCGTGGAATTTGCACGGTCGGGCGAATTTGCGTGTCGGGGAATTATTTAGTAATAATCCGGCCATTTAAAAGGGACCCCTTAAAGAATATAGACTTTCGATATCTTCGAGTAAATTCACGAGATTTCAATCTCGTAATATTATATCGTAATAGAAACGGATATAAGTCACGAATACTGAATTTTAAATTGAAACTCACGAATAGATGTCAATTCTATCGCAATTCTAGTGCAGGAGTTGATATAAATCAATAATTTATAGCATAATCGTTAGCGTGACGAGACTGCTGTGTGTCCTTGTACGAAATTGTCGTTTCTTCGTTGTAGCTAAAGTTCGTCAAATGAGAACTTGGACACACCCTCCACCATTTTCAGACTGACTGTGGTATTTTTCAAGTCAATTTAGTACAAAAACATTCAAGTCAATTTAGTACCTATGCAGTTTATTAATAAAAAGAATGAGTTTAATTCAATAGTTCATATGTATAAATATTATTACTATTATACTATAATAAGTGAATCTGTAAAATAAATAACAGTGGGATATAAAGGACTATGCCCAGTTTCATATGAAAAATTGGGCCCCCGGTGAACAGGAATGAGACATGGCTAGAATTGTAGGGCATCAAAAGAGGATTAAAAAGTTCCATGGGTACAACTTTGTAACGAGCCCCCTGAGTGCTATGATATAGAGCTGTTCAAAGTTCGCTATTATGATCATGTACCATACTGGTCTTGTCCGATTTCTCTGCATTCAGGGCACCTCCCCGCGGTGACGGCAGTAACGGATTGTACCAAAGACATTGAAATAATATGTCTAGAATGTATTTGGTACAGTTCATCAACCCGGCTAAGTCCTAGACGCGATCTATGCCGTCATGTCAGAGTAATTCGGATTTTATTCTTATGTCGGCGATACCTCTGGAGTTCAGACTTCAATTAGGCAATTAATATATGACTCATGACTGTTCACTCGGGGCCGAAACTGGGCATAGTCCTTTCTTCCTGTAGTTAGCCTGAAATATATGACGGATCAATTAAAAGTTATCTAAACGGTGTCCAAACTCTTACTTGAGGAACTCTAGTCGTCTCTGCGCTGTTATCCGCTGCTATCTCGATCTCGAAACTCGAAAGGAAAAGTCGGAGCGCATTACGTAAGGCTGCGCCCGCTTCCGTTTCGCTCGAGACCCACCCTTAAGAAGGGTTTACGGCCGGAAGTCGACCCTTTCGCGTTCGCGGGGGCGGATGCGACGCGACCGGTATATCGCCCGCGCGTAGTTTTTCAAAGTACACGGACCCACAGCCAATTATGTAATTAAGATAATAAGTCGGCGAGTGTAGGTCCAGGCTACCCGCCGACTTTCTCCTCCCTCCTCCGAACGAGGCTTGGCGAGCCGTATGGAAATTTTACATTATCATTATCCGTTTCAGGGGAGCGTGAGATGTATTCTTAAAAATATTGTGATATTGTATGTATATAACGCACAAGAGATTCTTGTCTGTAGTAATGATTTTTAGTATGACATCGGAATCACGGAAAAAAACTGTGTGTGATGTTGAGTTGACCAAAAAGTCTTCTCTTTTTTTTCACAGATGACTTTAGTATAAGTATATATGTGAATATGCTTAGTTTGAACTTCAGCATGTAGCCAACTTCAACCTAATATTTCAATGCGTTATTTAAACGTTGAAGTTGAAGTTGCCAATTTCAACTTGATATTTCAACGTGTTATTAAATAAATGCTTCGAAGGTTGCTTGCTTTTAATATATTTGGTATAAATTTAAAAATGCAACTAAATAAGATGCTTTATTATTGCTGTAAGAATAAAAACATGGTGCAAACCAAAAAGAAGATATATGTGATATACAGTGATAATGCCATAAGCGATGTGCCAATTTTGGTTTGCAAAATTTCATGCAGGAAATTTCTCTGTCAAAGACACAATACAATAATGTTTAGCCAACCCAATGTATTAACAGCATTAAGTCTAATTGGAAATAATTTGGTTAATAACAGTATTAATGAAATAAATACGCATACTCTTGTTTTATGAAAATTGTTATTGTATTAACAAGAATATTTCTAATTGAACTTAATACTATTAACAGTATTAATACAACATCATTTTTTTCCGTGTACTTATTTCTAATTTTATTTATATTTCGCTTGCAATGTTATGAAAACAAAGTTATGTTACTGCAACAAATCGACGTTCTTTATCTAGCCGGAAGAAAGCAAACTATCTCAATCTCTGACGCGGTGGAAAGAATTGCGCATCGATAATCGTTGCTCGTAAAGCTAGCGACGTATGCCGCGCTAAGTGCTTATGAGAGAGCTCTTCTTGCTCTTCGCGTTCGTCTCTATCGCATTTCGCGTCTCGAGATCGTAAAATTCATCGTGCGATGGTCGAGAGACCAGAACGAAGAAGAGCTAGAAATCGGTTCGACGATCTTTACGTTCAAAGAACACGATTCGTGACACATTTGCGGTAGGTGTGCTACTTCCTTTCATACTAATGTTTAATAAAATATTTTTCGAGCTTAAGACACGGTCTACAATAGATGTATCACAATAAGCTTTTAGCCTTTTGCTCTAAACTCTAAACTTTAGCTGCAATCTGACTAGCTTCCTTAAAGCTTAGAGATTACGGCTAAAAGCTGCTTTTTGCCAGAAAAAACATCACAGTTGAGAGCTCAGAACCAAAGGCTTAAAGATTTACCATACCTATTGCAGATCGGGTCGACGAAAGTCGACGCTTTGTGAATTAATCGGAGGCCATCATTTATCGCAGTAAAATAAAATTTGCAAACGTCTTGTGGCTGACTAATGCAACGAACGAATTGACAGTCTTGACAATACGTTAAGAGAAAATGATGAAAATTCGATGATTAAAATTTTCGAGGAATCGCTCTGTTCATCGAACGCGATCATTACCGGACATTCTTACCGAGCGCGCTGTGTGCATACCCCTCGGTCGCTATAATCACGGCACCTTCGAGTCCGTTAACGTTACTAAGCACGCGTACATCGATCATCGGCAAAGTTGGCTCTCCCCGTGCTTGCCCGGGACGAAAGTCGTCCGATCAACCGGCGGTCGTATCAGGAATTATTATTCACCGGCCGTCAGTGGATGGGAGAAGGAGAGGGCGGGGCTGCGGCGCATGCATCATCGAGAGCAAATTCCGTTGCCCCGTCTTTATTTTACCACGGTAGTGAGGTACACACGGGCGAGCATGTAGGATACGTGCGAGAAAGAGAGAGAAAGAGAGAGAGAGCCGCTCTTCTCCCTTGATCCTCACGTGGCCGCCGTCAGTCCGCTTAACTGTAGATCAATCAATATACCTCGCTTGAACCCTCAGCCTCTATGCTCTCCGTCCCCTCCTCCCTTGCCTTTTACCTCGTCCTCTCCCTCCGGCTGCCCCTAACGAGCTCATCGCTCGTGTAGCCAAAGAAAAAACACGAGAAAGTGGTACAAAATGGCCCTTGAGAAATGCTGTCCGTCCATCCGTTCGTTTCTTCGTTCCTTCGTTCCTGCGTTACGCTCGTTGCTTCGTCTCATCAAGGGTGGCGGATGAGATTGAGGGGGCGAGGGCGAAGGGGTTGCCGCGAAAATTGAGCGAGGAGGATGAATAAATTTCTCTCTCTCTCCCTTTCTCTCTTTCATTGATTAAGTTCGATTAACGATCCACTGCACGTGGTGGCGATTGCCAGGCACCTGCCACTGGCACGCCGAGAAACCGCCCGTTCTACACAGCTGTACGCGCGTCGTGCGTGCATACTGCACATATTTCGTTTTGTCGCCATACATCTCGTGCGCGCAGCATTTTTTCCCGTGACAGGCGTCGACATTTACGTCTTCACATGGGCGTTGCGCTTTGACGTATTACTTCACATTCCTGCATCGCATCGAACGAACATTGTGGTACTCCCATTAATTATATCGTTGCTAATAAAATGCGAGAGCCATGAAATAGAATTTGGACGGTTAGCTCGAATACAGATGGTTAATTAGCCTTCCCATTAAGATAAATGCTATATTGGTTTGGATATAAAAAAGGCTTTGAGAAATGAAGATACTAGGAAAACTCTGTGCAATTAAACGGACGTGTACTGAGTATCAACTGAAATTCGAAATACACACCGCGCCTTTGTAATTACTTTTGTTTTATTGCTACTTTCATAATCCGCGGGCAGGCTAGGCGGAAAACTGGATGGGATAGACGGTAGAGCGTAAGGCAGCGTATTAATTATCATTCGCCCTTGGGGAGAGATAGTGTTGCGAAACACCCCGCGCGATTAGTTGAATGAAATTTATCGTCGCGGCAAATGTACGAGTCGAGTCGAGTCGAGTTGAGTCGTGTTGAGTTTGAATTGCGAAGAGCGGAAAGAGTCGGAAGAGGAAAAGGAACGAGCCCGTAGTTGCTTGTCGAATGAGCATTTAAGGGATGTAGAAAGCGCCAGAGAAAAAGAGGATAAGGAGAGACGCTGGGAGAAGAGAAAGCGAGGGTGTACGGGGCTCATATTATAAAAGCAATTAGGAGGTCTCAGATTAGATATAGCACATCGTACATAACAAATATGATAATACGGGCCGCTAGCCCGAAGGGGGTTTGGCTTTCGTACGGCCGGCGAGGGTTTCGGGTTATGAGGCAGGTTAAACGGAATCATTAATAATCGGAGCTAACTAATCTGCCTGTCGCTATGAGCACACTTGTTTCACTCCTGTTTTTATTACCACGCCGCAAGGTAACGTTTTATTCTCCCGATCTCGGGACGAGGAGTGCATTGCGAGGGGGGAAAAGTACTGCGCGATTATAAACGCACACGCGACACAAAAATGTTGATTGTTAATTAACATCGAATTGTATTATTAACTGTAAAATTGAGAGAAAGATCTTGTCGCGTACGGTCCTCAATTATAATATAATATGATAATTTTTCGGGATAGGATGAGGAGGGGGGATCTTACAGATGCTTGTTAGCATCATTATCATTGTGATATTACTTTTCTGGTTTCAAGAGCTGCGTTTCAAGTCCGAAAGTAACGGCGCGTAGTTTAAAAATCACACATAAAATATTAATGAGCACTAAGATCTGCTATGACCGTATTTGGCCGTTCTCGATTTTAATTGTTTGATACACTTCGCGGTCTTGTAATTATATTGTATAATATGATAATGTTGTACTGCGTGGAATGGAGAGGTACTCATCGTGCACATGTCCCGTCGCTACGTGTAATTTCTGTAAATGTCGGAAAAGGGGGCGCACGCACTGTTGAACGTTAATACGCTAGTGGTTAGGCATCCCATACGTTGAAATATATTATTTGTCCATCTTACTCAAGTTTATTTAAATATTAAAGGGTTCAGATGCTGATAATATAGAAGAAAAGAGAATAGAATAGAATTAAGAAAAAAGATGTTTTATTACGATTTAATTAGAATTAAGCATTATATTTCAGATCTTTAATGTTATTATGTTATAAAAAAAAGAGATCAACAGATTAATTACATAATCAAAAATAACATTTTTGCTTATGTTTATGTTTATATATTTGATTTAAAGTTAAAGTCAGAAGTATAGAGATTAATAAATTAATGTTTTTGTGATTATATTTTTTAGTTTAAGCTCGAGTTTATGTAAATATTGAAAGATTCAGATGTTTAACGATGGTATAATTAAAATTAAGGATTATATTTCAAGTATTATGTTTTATGTTATATGTTATAAAAACCGTAAGGCAAGGATTAAGAAATAAATAAATATAAAAATATTATTTATCTTGTATATTACGACGAGACTCATTTGTCTTTATTTCTTTTTGTTTCAGTTGTACGAGCTGGACGATAACCCTGAACGGAAGATATTCCTCGACGACCTCTTCACTTTCATGCAGGGTAGAGGTAAGTCTATCAACGGAATAATAATTACCCCGATGTATTCGATCTAACATGAAAACAACGCGTGATACTTGGTACGATTCCCGCGAAAAAGTGTAGAAGTAACATAATGGAGTTTACGGCGTGTTCCCCACAAGGACGACTCTTCCACTAATAAAAATCTTCTAGACGAATCCTACGAGATTCTCTCGATATTTGCCAACTTCACGGAGACGAGAATACGCCGCGAATATTTTGCACGTTTAAAAGTGCGAAGATGCGCGCTCCACTTACGCACTTTCGTATATCTATATATATAAAGACGAATGTCCTGACTGACTCATCAAAGCCCAAACCCCTAAACCTAGAAACATGAAATTTGGGGAGTATATTTCTTCTCCATGACATAAGCACTCACTAAGAAAGGAGTTTTAGAAATTCGACCCCTAAGGGGGTGAAAAGGGGTAAAATGTGTTTTCATGGATTCCTTAATATCTCTTAGGCCCGATGAGACATCGACTTGGTTTTTGTTTTCTATCTATCTTCTTCTATCCATCTATATCTTCTATCCATCTATATCTTACTACAAAGGCAGTTGTTCTAGATAAAAGAAGCCCGGGCAACGCCGGGTTTTAATTTAAGCTAGTATTTTATATTTAACTCACGTATAATCCGTCATACACCTTGTCATAATCACGCGCTTCTCGCGTCTTTAGAAAAATACCCCGCGGGATACTCGGAACTCAACTAAAAGAAGCTCGAAAGAGAGCAGGGCGGGCGTAAATCGAGCGGAGGAACTGTCCGACTCTCTTTTTTCAAGGAGGACGCACTCCGCAAATTTGTTTAGATCCGCCGTTTGAATTTGTCGACCGTTGAGGAGGAAGATACACATGCGTGACCGCCGCGACCCGCATCTCGTTTCCTGCGCACGTGGATTTTCGTAGCCGGTACGTCCGACTGTGTCGTAAACGTCCACGTGGTTAAAAGGTTCGATAACACGTTGCATCTGCTCGCCACCGAAAGCACCGAAATTAGAATCGACGAGCGGAGCGGAACAACGCCCGTGAAATCGCACATTTTCTCACGCGCGCTTCCGCGCGCGATAGCGCGGCTCACGTCTCTCACACGCACGACAGACGCAGCTCAAACGTTTCGAAAGATATCGCAATTGAGGACCTGGATACAATAACTGCATTAGTCAACTTACGCTATTATTGCATAAGCATCGTTTTCGAAATTCCTAAACTCTCTGCTATGCGACAAATTGCCACAAGCTCCATCCGTAGCTCCTAGAGGTCAAGAACTTAAAGAAACCAATACTATATACTACGCTGTTATTGCAAGAAACAAAAGCGATACCGCATCTGCAGCATAAATAGGAAAAAATGGCATCTAAAAATATTAAGACATAAGTATTAAAACTTAATCATGATAATGTTAATTAATTCAAAGATCATCTCAACCTGTTTTCCACATCACAGTGCATCCATGTTTAGCTGATACATTATAGTCACAAAACTTGTATTTATATAATACTCTTACATTCTATGCAATAACAACATATATTAAGAAAATTTAATTTATTACATATTTGTAATCGTACAAGATATTCAAGCATAATCTTATGAAATGCCTTATCTGATTATTAAGAACAAATTTAAATCATATTTAACCGTACTTTACTGTTTATTGTTCAATTATTCAAATTTAAAACTTTATCTTTCATTTCTCAAAATAACTTAAATCTATTTACGCTGTTATTGTAAAATTTAATTTATTACATATTTGTAATCATGCAAGATATTCAAGCACAATCTTTTAAAATGGCTTATCTGATTATTAAGAACAAATTTAAATCATACTTAACCGTACTTTACTGTTTATTGTTCAATTATTCAAATTTAAAACTTTATCTTTCATTTCTCAAAATAACTCAAATCTATTTACGTTGTTATTGTAAAATTTAATTTATTACATATTTGTAATCGTGCAAGATATTCAAGCACAATCTTTTAAAATGCCTTATCTGATTATTAAGAACAAATTTAAATAATATTTAATCTTACTTTACTGTTTATTGTTCCGTTATTTAAATTTAAAACTTTATCTTTCATTTCTCAAAATAACTTAAATCTACTTACGCGCTGTTGTTGTATCCAGATCCTCAATTAGTCTGCGGACTCCTCGCGTCTTATAGTGCTATTCTACGTGGGCGCGACGCCGATGAGACTTTTCAAACGGTTACAGAAAGGAGATTGATCCGCGGCGAATCGCGGCCCGCGGCGTTAGACGGTGAACCGGAAACGTCGGACTCTAATTATAAACATGGCGACTCGTCCATCAATCAAGCCCGCCGGTGATGCGTCAGTGCTTCTGTTCTTTTCCCTCTTTTTCTCTCTCTCTCTCTCCTTCCGACGTTTCACTACGAACTTTGTGGCGCAACTTTGAGTCTGAGACGATGCTATTATTATGCCTACCTCCCTAGCGATAATTAGAGTAGATTGGATCAACATATCTGTCTGTCTCTTTCCAGTCGTCCCTTCGCCGAGCGTTGGTATTTTATGAACGGTAATTTGGTACGCGGTAAAGAGCTGCTAAGGTGCTAAATGATCGTTCGGAAAGTGATAACGCGCGGCATCGACAGACTCTTATGTAACGCGTGAGAACCGATCGACCTTGGTCGCATCGTCGGATTCGAAAGAAATATCGATAGGATTTTCAATTGTAGAAATTTCAAGAGGTGGCGGAGTGAGACATGGTAGCCACTACTCAGGGAAAACCTGGAAATCAGGGAAATGTCAAGGAATTAAAAAAATGGTCAGGAAAATCGGGGAAAAGTCAGGGAATTTTTCAATTAGTCAGGGAAACGAGAAGAAACAAAGCTTCCCCCATAATTAAAGAACCAAAGTTCAAAGAATAATTTTTTCTCACATGGTGAGAATTCTTAATTAATCAAAATAAAATGTTGAACATTAAAGTACATTTACGTCGAAATATTTCGTAACTGTTTATTCCAAAATTCCAAAGATCCTTGCTGTTGTTTAAGTTTTTTAGTTCCTATAAAAGATATTCTATCTAGTTAATATGTACGTTTGTAGATGGATCTAAATACAAGAAAATTTGAATAAAACTATTGACCAAATGTGAGTAATGTTCGCTGTAAACGTTTATGCAACAAAATTTTAAAAATCAATCTTGTTGTTAATCTCTGTGGCTTAGTTGTATAAATATAATTTTCCATCACCATTAAGCAGATTGTAAACATGTTTTTGAATACCGATTAATTCGGAGCTTCATTAATTAGTTATTCGTATTGGCACTTGATTATTAGTTTGAATTATAGTCAGAGAAAAATTACAATTTCGTCAGGGAAAGTCTGGGAAAAATCAGAGAATTTTTTTCGCTCTTTTTAGTGACCACCATGTGAGAGATGAATGTGCGAACGGGGGCGAGGGTAAACGGGGGTCGATCGAGCGCGGGGATGAGATATCGCGCGATGATGCGCGACCGTAAAGCAGCGAATAGCGTCGTTTGTTTCGCGGGTTATTATACTTCATGAATGATAATAACGAGTCGACGATCATAAATCCTCGAGGAGATCAATGCCGATTGATCTTTCGATTCGCTCGTAACGCGGTTCGATTAAAATCGCGGCGAAGGCAGAAAAAAAGAGAGCGAGAAAGAGGGGTGGGGGTGGAGGGGCGTAAGGGGGAGGAAAGAGGTATCGAGCGGGCGCGTATCTCGATGTCTCGCGGGTAAAAGCACGGGCCCCACGAACGTGGGCAGTGGCCCGGTCGGGCCCCGGGACCCGGGCCCTCCCGCAGGCTGCGTTATTGTGCCGACGCGCGGCTGCCCCACGCACGCAATAATTCAACACTAACGTAACGCATAACACCTTACTATGTCCGTGGATATAAAAGACCATTCATCATATTCGGGTATATTAGTCCAGCCACCACCAATTTGTGTTTGCTATCATCGCGCTCCGGCTAGGCTCTCGGCTTTTTAGATATACAAACGCACGGACAAATTATCGCGGTTAGCCGATTATCGCCTCTCTGACGGCGGTAGTTCGTATTTTCTTCCACATGCGCGACGACTTCGCGCATTCGCAGAGACATGACATTTTCTGTCGTGTGTTAATTGCGCCAGGGCGTTTTTTGGAATTTATAAGTAAAGAAATATAAATAATAATAGCTTATATATATACTATTTTTTTTGTAATTATACTACTACAGTTATACTACTTTATTATATATATGTTACTTTTAGAATAATAATAATTTATATATGTATATAAGCTTTTATATTATTCAATATTTATTTAAGACGAGTGCCACATTTTGGCCAACTAATCGAGTAAAATGAGATGCTTATTTAGATGAAGAAATCATTCGTCGACACGACGAAGACAAATGGGCTCCTTCACAATTTGAACACTACAAAGTGTCATTGTCTAGTTTAAAAAGATTCAGAAATAAATCGATACATCGTAGCGCTTCCCAACAAACAAATGCGATACTCTATTTCGTTGTATTTTTTCTATGCTACTTGTTACATAGATAACGCTCGCAATAATAAGGTCATTTGTGAATAATACGTACGTATTTGACGGAATAATAAACATAAGGCTATCGAAGTTATCAACTTTACAAGAATAATTTAGATCGCATTTTAATTGATAGGATAATTATATTTTCTCTGTTTGTATGTGTGTGACAAAAATGATATTATACGAGGAATAAAGGAGAGCGTATAAAGTAGCATAAGCTGCGCGGAATTTTATATTAGCGTCGTATTTATTTTATACTTTGTATAACACATGCGGGAACTTCTTTTCTGGGAACTTATCTTTTAATGCCTCTTAAATCCGACGCGGTAATAGATATTACTAAGGTCTTTTCGCAACAAAGTGTCCCACCCGTTTCGAACCCGCCGCGACGAGGTATTCGTATATCAAAAGCGCCGACGAGGTATGCGGAACGCACAAATTCGCGCAAGCGGAACATAACTTAGTTCGATATTGCCGCCGAATAGCGACGAGAACCGGTTCGACAGTCAATATAACTCTTGAACGATCCAGAAAAATTTCTGACGAGACAGATGTGATAAATAAAAGTGATAAATAAAAACACAAGAGCAATGTATGTGCGAATTAATTTTAAATTTATTAACTAATTATATTAGCTATACTATACTTTGGGATTATATTCCCCACATTTGTAGGATGATTCTTAATTATATTAGATTCTTAATTATATAAACCAAAAAGAAAGAGGCGCATATCTATTTATTTATCTTAATTATATGTTAATATTTTAAAAGATGAATTTAGAGTTTAAAAAACAAGAGAAAAGATATTACATATAACAACCGTAGGTCGATTTATTTTTCGACTTACATAGAGTGATTCCGGTAAGAGAGCTGGCTTAGAATAAATAATAAATGAGAAGAATCGATTTACGCTAAAGAGAGTATATAATTTTATTTTTTAAAAAGTGTAGTTGCATCTTGCAAGTGCATCAATGCGTTGCTCGAAAAAATATAGTCACAAAATAGTAGACCATATACTAAACAATGAAAGATTTTTTTCTACCACTTTTTTTCTATCGTGATTCAGAAAAGGGAAAAGGGCTATAACCCAGCCCAGTTACTAGAATAACTGTATGACAAATTAAGTTATAATAAACTAATAATGCTAAAAAAAAGTGCCGTCTTCCTCTGTGAACACTGCCGCGGCACATTTTGAAGCCAAAATATATTTCAAGAGATTTCAAACGTCAAGTCACATCAAAACATGTTCCGCGAGACTCTTCTTTTCTTCACCTTTCTGCCACTCTTCTGCCTCGCGGTCTGGCGTGCGCGAAATCCATATTTGCTCGCGCGAAAACTGGACTTTGCGCGCTATCGATTCGCGCGAGGAACGTTCTTTATTTATCGCATATATTGCTAACACCGCTCGAAAGACCGACCGTTATAAATCCCAACCCATTTAATATGTAAATCTCGGCACCTCCGACAGCCCGAGGTCTGCACACTTGCTTTCTTTTTTTTTTCCACCACGAACGAGTTTCAATCGCCGATGTAATTCATACCGCGGTGGACGACTGCGCGAGTGGTGCCATTCTCTTCATCGAGTACGTTATTATCTTTACTTCCCTCTCTGTCGCTTCTTCTCGGCTTTGCGTTCACATACAATGTTCATGTATATTTGCACTGCCGCAAAATATGTACGAAGATAATGTAAGAAAACTCTACAAATCAAAAGCGATACCGTCTGTTTCGTATTAAATATTCACAGAAATTAATTTGGTTACGCTGTATACATATTTCAAGGAATGAGACGATGATAAAAAATGATTTTCTTAAAATTCAGATACATCTTGGTAATAAGAGAACTCAGAAAATTAGCATTTTGTACGCGTGTGCGTGTGAGAAGGAGAAAAGATAGCGATAAAATATTAAACGAGAAAATTCATATTTTCATATATTATCATCAATATAAATATATATGAATATATATACATATATTCTGCGGACCAAAACCACATATAAAATTTAAGAATATTCCAACGAAACACTGTTTAAAAGTCCGATCCATTACTCAATGTTTTTTCTTAATTTGAAAATAAGTAGGTATTATATTTAGCACAATTGTGTGGTTTATAGCATCCCTTAATTTCAAGAAAATGGACTACGGTCATTAAGCCTTTCTTCTGCAAATATGATGAAGTAAGTTATAAACTTAAGTTATAAACTATTAAATTTAATTTATAATAAACTTATTGCTAGATTAGTAAAAAAGTGATTTAATGTAAAGGTGGCTACTTTGACGAAAAAATATCTAATACTCTTTAGTATTTTTTATCTTGTAAAAAATATTTTTTATAGAACTTTTAAACATTTTATATTATTTTTCATTTTATTATAAAACAATAAGTAAAATAATAAGAATATATTAATTATAATGCATAAATTTAATTTCATTCCATATACTAGACATTTTTAATTAATAATCTTGAACTTTTGGCAATGTGTTTGTGTGTATATATATATATATATTTCATATATTTTGTTAAAAGGAAATGCAGACAGTGGTTGTTCCTTATTGTTTCGACGATGCTTGCAAAAAGTGCTGAATCAAAAGGATGCATTCGAGTGAATTAATCACACGGTTCGCAAGCACGTCGCCGAGTCTAAAAGCGCATTGCGAGTGCGGAGCGGAGCTGCATCGGCGTTACGGCCGGTTCGAGAAAAATGCCTTTTTACTCGCGGCGCGGGTAACGCATTAACGCGGAGAACACGTGTTCGGCACGAACACTTTTCGCTACACACTTGTGAACACGCACCGCGTACGTGACGTCTGCATACACAAGATATTACATAGGTTTTCATAGGTGCGCTCTCGTCCCCCGATTCTTTTTTTTTCTCCCTCTTTCTCCGGGTCGCGGTGCCCGTCGCTCCGCAGATCTTAGGGCCATAGCACACAGAAAAACGTAAGCAGTAAAACTTAAGCAGTGAGCGAATCGGCCAATCATAGTCGAGAATTGTCGAAAATGTAAGGTTATTTTGAAATTCTCGGCTCTGATTGGCCGATTTGCTTACTACTTACGTTCTTTTGTGTGCTATGGCCCTTAAGGCCATTGCACGTAAAAAGTTTTAGTCGTAATTGTAAAGCTGTAAGCAAATCAACCAATCGCAGTCAAGCATTCTCACAATATAGTAAAAATGCTTGACTGTAATTGGTCGATTTGCTTACGACCTTACGATTACGACTAAAACTTATTTACTTGCAATGGCCTTTAGGGCCATGGCACAAAGAAAAACGTAAGCAGTAAGACATAAGCAGTAAATCGACCAATCACAATCAAGCAGTAAGGCAATATGTAAGCAGTAGTAAATCAAAAATGTTGATTTTCTTACTGCTTACGTCTTACTGCTTTTGTATGTGCGATTGGCTTTAAACTGGCTAAACCCACGTTTCGCAGTTTCGTGCGCGCTGTAGATTAAGGAGGGACGAGAGCGAGGGAATCGGAAAGCGGAAAGGGCAAGTAGGTATAGGAACCACCATGAAATTGAGCAGCTCGCCGGCCGATGGATACCTCAGCGAAATCTACGGTGGTGGCTTAATAGTTATCGTGCCGCTCAGCCGTTACTTTTCGTACCTTTTAGTACCTCCGTTCATTTCGCATGCGCCTCGTCCGCACACGGATTCGCGCATACTTAGCGCATATGCATGCGTCTTACATGCGAATAAGTCTCGCGCGACCGCGCCAGAAAATATTTTCCATTGTGCAACGAAAGGAGACGACGGTGATTCGCCGGCGAGCTGACACACGAACGCACGATTCGCCGTCCCCCTTTTTCCCACCCATTTTCTTATTATTCGATATTTTGTGCCGGGAGCACGTTCGTATGCCGTTACTCGGTAACTGCACGCCGTCACGGCATATTGCAACTAGTTTGAATGTTTGACTTTGCCTCGCAACAGCGAAAGCAACGTTACCTCGCGAAAATAGTTTCTCCTCTCCTTTGCGCGCGGCTGCCCCGCGCCGCGGTACCATGCGCTTGGCACCGATGGCCTTGGTTATTCCAAATGCAAATTAGATAACGACCGACGCTGTTGGAAATTTGTAAATCAGTTTACGTACGAATCAGCCTCTCATCGAGCGCGACACGACAGCTTATCGAAAGGCGATGACGCGTGTGCTTCCACTATCACATAATGTACATCTTCGGCTTCTACATCGCATACGCTTATCACGATCGCCACATTGTCATTGACTCTTTAACCCTTTCAGCTCCGATCTTTTTTGAAAATTGAGATATTTTATTATTATCTTGTTATTTTTTAAAGAGATTTATAGGCTCGCTGAATACAAAAATAGAGAGGGTCAAAACGTGAAAATTCAAAATAGCAGATCCAATATAGCGGATGCAAGAAATAAAATATCAAATTCTAATGGAATTGTTTATTAAGAATGTATATAATAGTTTCATTTTTCGTGGAACTTTTGGAAAAACATGTCTTAATACATAATTCTATCACAGTTTACACAAATGATGGTTGTAGTTGTTTTCTCGATACATTTGATTGCTACACTGAGAGAAAAATTTATGATATTTGTGACTATAATGAAAAGTTAAATAGTTTGTTAAATAGTTATAGTTAGGTGCACCATTTTTATAGTTATTACTGCTATAATGTTAGTAATAATAACAAAAAAATAGTTACAAATACCATAATTTAACTATAACT